>CM043719.1:18165383-18429573 GCA_023969325.1 Oryzias curvinotus | reverse complement strand
AAGCCAGCCGGCTGGAAAGACACACTCTTTGTGCTGAGAGGAAAAAAAGAAGGTAAAAAAAGTCTATTAATAGAATTTGTGCATGGATAAAGTTTAAAATTTCAGGGGACACTTAAACCTTAAAGCTCTTTCAGTAAGAGCAAATGCAAAAGGGTTTTGTTTAAATATATATATATATATATATATATATATATATGTGTGTGTGTGTGTGTGTGTCAGTGGTGTGTGTGTGTTCTTTCTTTAAATGCATGCTTGAGTAAAGACATAAAAATTCTATATAAAATGTACATACTTGCTGAGTGAGATTTGTCCCATCTGAGTGCTTCTGCCAGAAGCGTGCTGTCGTCCACTTCACTCGACACGGGTGGAAATGTGGTGGGAGTTTTTGGATGAGCAGCGGTGGAGAACTGCTCACTGGCTTTAGGGCCCAAGGCTGGTGGTGTCTGTGGAGGATTGATGGAGATTTCCACAGTTGGGTGTGGGGAAGAGGGTCCTGCTACTGGGAGGGAGGAGGAGGAGGAGGAGGAGGGGGAGGCTTCGAGGGTGAAGGGGGATCCTACAAGCGCAGGTGAGGAAGAAAGGGATCCAGCTGGCTTGTTTAAAGTTGTGGATGTGGAATGCGGCCGTGCATGTATCAAAGCTGAAAAACAACAACAACACAGCATTAAATCCACTGCCAATAAGAATAAATGTAACTCAGGGTTTGGAAAAAAAGAGAATTGTTTTCTTACAAGGTCTGACTTTAAATGGGGACGCCAGCCTTTTTACAGCTTTCTCAATGTTTTTGTCCTTAGCCAAATTACCCACTAATAGTGAAGAGAGAGACAAGGTGGAGATGGGCTGAGGAGTTTTGGGGTGTGATGGTGAACTGGGAGGTCTTGCAGCAGAAGGATTAGACGTTGATGGAGACTGAGAAGAAGAGGATGCCATCGATGGTCCCGGCTGGCTGGACAAACTAGGCTGTGTCTTCTCTCGAGACCACTGCTCCTCTTTCATCGCCACAGCAGTTTTGGCAGATGGAAACATTTCCATGTATTCTCTGAAACTGTGTTTGTTGCTGGCATGATCCTTGGTGTCTTTACTACCCCCTGTTGGATCTCTCTTCATAGCAGCAACAAGGTAGGCAGCATAACCTAAAGCATTTTCCAGTAGCCATTTGAATGTCTGGCCCTGGAAAATACCAAACTGGATCTCAAAGAAGCCAAGAAGATGCTTTCTGTTGGAAAGATCTCCCTGATGATCCAGCAGGTTCTTTGTTGCCTTTTCCAAGACTGCTTCCGGGGACAAGGGCTTCATCCATGGCTTTCCTTTTTTTGCCTTTTTAAATGAATGGGCTTCAGATGAGTCTGACAAATTCAGAATGCCACTAGCCAGTCTTCTGAATCTGGGTTCCATCCTAAAAGCTGAATGAATCAAATGAGAAAAGCAGATTGTAAACCATAAACTGAGCAGTGGAAACACAAGATGAGAAAATAAAATGCTGCAGGAGGCTTTAATACGGCTTTATTTGATTGGATGGATACTTGCATTAATTTGATTTTTGTGTGTGTGTTCATTTCATAAATACCAATTGCTTGTTTTTTGGAGACTGTTATTTATTTAAATTATTATTAATTATTATTATGTATTACTATTATTCTAAACATTAAGCACAACAAAAGAAAAATAACACATTGCAAAGCTCGAGGACGACAGTGTGACTCATTCATTAATCATTAATTCATTCATACATTTTTATTATGTTTAATAATAAAAACAACAACAATAACTTTGAATAAATAAAGGTATTCGTGTGCATGTGTGAGTACTCGCTAAAACATGCGGGCAACAGGCGAAGAACAAACACAAAGACGCAGCAATCGACACGAAAAGGTCCGGTTATTATTCGTTATTAGAGCTAGCTGATGCTCTACTGACGTTTTAATGCAGTAAATGACAAACGGGGAAAACACCGCTGCTTGCTATGCTAAAAGTTCGGTTAAATATACTTCAGTTAGCCTAGCTTTCATACGATCAAAAATGATTTACTTGTTATTTTACTACACGGTTAGTGGAAAAACACCGCTGGTTGAACAACAACAATGGAGGACTACTGTAAATGACAGGAAAACAACCTTTATATCGGAGTACGACAGGTATTACCACCTGAAAAACGTGTTATTACTATAGCACAAACATTTAAAATTAAATTTCACAATGACAACTGCGTACTTACTGTGAAAAGTCGTGATCAACGTTGAAAACTGGATCAAATCTAGCTCCGACAAAATCTAGCTCCGACACTTTTAGCGTTGTTTGTAGATACAAATAAAGCGCTCTTCTTTTTTTTTTTTTTTTTTTTTTTTTCCTCCTTCACGCGCTCCTCTTTCTTGCATCTCATTGGTCAGTCCTTTTTCATCGCCCCGGAGATCCATCGCGACACCTGATTGGGTAATGCTTGCTTGCTCTTGGGCGAGATGTCGTACACAAGAGGACAGCTAATTGGAGGAGAGGTTCGAATCTTGGTAGCAAGGCAGTGGTTTGATTGGATATCACCACCAAGAATGACCAGGATCGAGCTCGACTAACAAGCGGCCGGGGGCGCCAACGAGGCCGTGAAAAGACTTGATCACACAAACACACACATAGTCCTTCTCCTATGACTTTCCTATGACTATCACTTTCAGCCATTTCTTTGGGATACTCTTTGCAAGTTGATGCGACTGCTAATTTGCAACACTAATGCTTCTTTTGTCTGCTACCCACAATGGGTGCTTTACATTTGCTTGGCTAATCTGCTTAGTGGCAGAAACCTGCTAACAGGTGAAATCCCTATGCCTGATTTGCGCTCTCTTTTTATTGCTTGGAAAGGTGTACACACACTCCATGTGTCTCAACGGCGTTACCCCATAAGACCTAAAACCAAATTCAAGTCAGGCACTTCTTTCAGGGAGACATTTGAATTGACAGCAGAAGTGCGGTTGAAGTTTAAGACAAAGGTCCCAAGAAAGCTCACTGGGAAGAGTAAGCATTCTTATCGTAATAAGGAAGGTATGAATGGTAAGACAACGGTGCACGAAAAAGCTCCTTCGAGCCGGAATTGAACCAGCGACCTAAGGATGCCTATGTTTTTCAGCCTACAGTCCTCCGCTCTACCAACTGAGCTATCGAAGGGAGCTGCTGCTGCACGCCATTGTGTTACGTACATACAAAGAGGGGAATGCAAGCTTTACTGCACAAAGAAAATAACAATGACACAATTGCCAACTGAGCTTGCATATGGGAGAATGTTCCTTTCTTGGGCACTAAGGGCACAAAAGTACAAATGGTTGAGACTGTTTTGATTACGCAGAAAAATGGCTAGCATACGTGGCTTAGTTAACACAACAAAGCTTGCCATCGAAACGGGGAGAACAGATAGGCCTTACACAATGTGTTTGGAGTAATGAAGCAGCAAGTTTGAAAGCAAATGATGGCAAAAGCTTTGTCTGAGGGGAAAGCACCGTTGTGGACACTAGTTAACATTTTGCAGTTGAGGGGAACATTCTGTACAGCTATGAGCCTATGTGTTCCTGGATGACTGCTGGCAAGAGCTGTACAAAATTTGTGCCTCGTGTGACACAGATTATGAGACTGATGCTCTGCCTAAAGAGCCAATGAGGCCATGCAAAGCATAGAACACACAGAGAAGCAGTGCGCTCCTATGAAATCATACTTTAAACTGTTTCTTTGGGATACTCTTTTCAAGTTGACCCAGATGCTGATTTGCAACAGTAAGGCTTCTTTTGTGGTTTGCACAATTGGGTGTTTTACAAGGTATAATTGGTAAGACAGCGATGTCTGAAAGAAGTCCTTCCAGCCGGAATTGAACAAGCAACCTAAGGTGTTACTTTAGGATACTCTAACATGACGGGTTATTTGCAACAGTAAGGGTTATTTAGTAATGAGAGCACATGTTGACAAGGCGCTGCCATTGGGGCTCGTCCACATTTTGCAGTTGAGGTGAACGACAGCTATGCTCCTAGGCGTTCCTGGGTGACTGCTGGGAAGAGCTGTGCAAAACCAGTGCCTCGTGTGAGGGTCGAACTCACGACCTTCAGATTATGAGACTGACGCGCTGCCTACTGCGCCGAGGCAGTGAAAAGACTTGATCACACAAACACACACATAGTCCTTCTCCTATGACTTTCCTATGACTATCACTTTCAGCCATTTCTTTGGGATACTCTTTGCAAGTTGATGCGACTGCTAATTTGCAACACTAATGCTTCTTTTGTCTGCTACCCACAATGGGTGCTTTACATTTGCTTGGCTAATCTGCTTAGTGGCAGAAACCTGCTAACAGGTGAAATCCCTATGCCTGATTTGCGCTCTCTTTTTATTGCTTGGAAAGGTGTACACACTCTCCATGTGTCTCAACGGCGTTACCCCATAAGACCTAAAACCAAATTCAAGTCAGGCACTTCTTTCAGGGAGACATTTGAATTGACAACAGAAGTGCGGTTGAAGTTTAAGACAAAGGTCCCAAGAAAGCTCACTGGGAAGAGTAAGCATTCTTATCGTAATAAGGAAGGTATGAATGGTAAGACAACGGTGCACGAAAAAGCTCCTTCGAGCCGGAATTGAACCAGCGACCTAAGGATGCCTATGTTTTTCAGCCTACAGTCCTCCGCTCTACCAACTGAGCTATCGAAGGGAGCTGCTGCTGCACGCCATTGTGTTACGTACATACAAAGAGGGGAATGCAAGCTTTACTGCACAAAGAAAATAACAATGACACAATTGCCAACTGAGCTTGCATATGGGAGAATGTTCCTTTCTTGGGCACTAAGGGCACAAAAGTACAAATGGTTGAGACTGTTTTGATTACGCAGAAAAATGGCTAGCATACGTGGCTTAGTTAACACAACAAAGCTTGCCATCGAAACGGGGAGAACAGATAGGCCTTACACAATGTGTTTGGAGTAATGAAGCAGCAAGTTTGAAAGCAAATGATGGCAAAAGCTTTGTCTGAGGGGAAAGCACCGTTGTGGACACTAGTTAACATTTTGCAGTTGAGGGGAACATTCTGTACAGCTATGAGCCTATGTGTTCCTGGATGACTGCTGGCAAGAGCTGTACAAAATTTGTGCCTCGTGTGACACAGATTATGAGACTGATGCTCTGCCTAAAGAGCCAATGAGGCCATGCAAAGCATAGAACACACAGAAGCAGTGCGCTCCTATGAAATCATACTTTAAACTGTTTCTTTGGGATACTCTTTTCAAGTTGACCCAGATGCTGATTTGCAACAGTAAGGCTTCTTTTGTGGTTTGCACAATTGGGTGTTTTACAAGGTATAATTGGTAAGACAGCGATGTCTGAAAGAAGTCCTTCCAGCCGGAATTGAACAAGCAACCTAAGGTGTTACTTTAGGATACTCTAACATGACGGGTTATTTGCAACAGTAAGGGTTATTTAGTAATGAGAGCACATGTTGACAAGGCGCTGCCATTGGGGCTCGTCCACATTTTGCAGTTGAGGTGAACGACAGCTATGATCCTAGGCGTTCCTGGGTGACTGCTGGGAAGAGCTGTGCAAAACCAGTGCCTCGTGTGAGGGTCGAACTCACGACCTTCAGATTATGAGACTGACGCGCTGCCTACTGCACCAACGAGGCCGTGAAAAGACTTGATCACACAAACACACACATAGTCCTTCTCCTATGACTTTCCTATGACTATCACTTTCAGCCATTTCTTTGGGATACTCTTTGCAAGTTGATGCGACTGCTAATTTGCAACACTAATGCTTCTTTTGTCTGCTACCCACAAGGGGTGCTTTACATTTGCTTGGCTAATCTGCTTAGTGGCAGAAACCTGCTAACAGGTGAAATCCCTATGCCTGATTTGCGCTCTCTTTTTATTGCTTGGAAAGGTGTACACACTCTCCATGTGTCTCAACGGCGTTACCCCATAAGACCTAAAACCAAATTCAAGTCAGGCACTTCTTTCAGGGAGACATTTGAATTGACAGCAGAAGTGCGGTTGAAGTTTAAGACAAAGGTCCCCAGAAAGCTCACTGGGAAGAGTAAGCATTCTTATCGTAATAAGGAAGGTATGAATGGTAAGACAACGGTGCACGAAAAAGCTCCTTCGAGCCGGAATTGAACCAGCGACCTAAGGATGCCTATGTTTTTCAGCCTACAGTCCTCCGCTCTACCAACTGAGCTATCGAAGGGAGCTGCTGCTGCATGCCATTGTGTTACGTACATACAAAGAGGGGAATGCAAGCTTTACTGCACAAAGAAAATAACAATGACACAATTGCCAACTGAGCTTGCATATGGGAGAATGTTCCTTTCTTGGGCACTAAGGGCACAAAAGTACAAATGGCTGAGACTGTTTTGATTACGCAGAAAAATGGCTAGCATACGTGGCTTAGTTAACACAACAAAGCTTGCCATCGAAACGGGGAGAACAGATAGGCCTTACACAATGTGTTTGGAGTAATGAAGCAGCAAGTTTGAAAGCAAATGATGACAAAAGCTTTGTCTGAGGGGAAAGCACCTTTGTGGACACTAGTTAACATTTTGCAGTTGAGGGGAACATTCTGTACAGCTATGAGCCTATGTGTTCCTGGATGATTGCTGGCAAGAGCTGTACAAAATTTGTGCCTCGTGTGACACAGATTATGAGACTGATGCTCTGCCTAAAGAGCCAATGAGGCCATGCAAAGCATAGAACACACAGAGAAGCAGTGCGCTCCTATGAAATCATACTTTAAACTGTTTCTTTGGGATACTCTTTTCAAATTGACCCAGATGCTGATTTGCAACAGTAAGGCTTCTTTTGTGGTTTGCACAATTGGGTGTTTTACAAGGTATAATTGGTAAGACAGCGATGTCTGAAAGAAGTCCTTCCAGCCGGAATTGAACAAGCAACCTAAGGTGTTACTTTAGGATACTCTAACATGACGGGTTATTTGCAACAGTAAGGGTTATTTAGTAATGAGAGCACATGTTGACAAGGCGCTGCCATTGGGGCTCGTCCACATTTTGCAGTTGAGGTGAACGACAGCTATGATCCTAGGCGTTCCTGGGTGACTGCTGGGAAGAGCTGTGCAAAACCTGTGCCTCGTGTGAGGGTCGAACTCACGAGCTTCAGATTATGAGACTGACGCGCTGCCTACTGCGCCAACGAGGCCGTGAAAAGACTTGATCACACAAACACACACATAGTCCTTCTCCTATGACTTTCCTATGACTATCACTTTCAGCCATTTCTTTGGGATACTCTTTGCAAGTTGATGCGACTGCTAATTTGCAACACTAATGCTTCTTTTGTCTGCTACCCACAAGGGGTGCTTTACATTTGCTTGGCTAATCTGCTTAGTGGCAGAAACCTGCTAACAGGTGAAATCCCTATGCCTGATTTGCGCTCTCTTTTTATTGCTTGGAAAGGTGTACACACACTCCATGTGTCTCAACGGCGTTACCCCATAAGACCTAAAACCAAATTCAAGTCAGGCACTTCTTTCAGGGAGACATTTGAATTGACAGCAGAAGTGCGGTTGAAGTTTAAGACAAAGGTCCCCAGAAAGCTCACTGGGAAGAGTAAGCATTCTTATCGTAATAAGGAAGGTATGAATGGTAAGACAACGGTGCACGAAAAAGCTCCTTCGAGCCGGAATTGAACCAGCGACCTAAGGATGCCTATGTTTTTCAGCCTACAGTCCTCCGCTCTACCAACTGAGCTATCGAAGGGAGCTGCTGCTGCATGCCATTGTGTTACGTACATACAAAGAGGGGAATGCAAGCTTTACTGCACAAAGAAAATAACAATGACACAATTGCCAACTGAGCTTGCATATGGGAGAATGTTCCTTTCTTGGGCACTAAGGGCACAAAAGTACAAATGGCTGAGACTGTTTTGATTACGCAGAAAAATGGCTAGCATACGTGGCTTAGTTAACACAACAAAGCTTGCCATCGAAACGGGGAGAACAGATAGGCCTTACACAATGTGTTTGGAGTAATGAAGCAGCAAGTTTGAAAGCAAATGATGACAAAAGCTTTGTCTGAGGGGAAAGCACCGTTGTGGACACTAGTTAACATTTTGCAGTTGAGGGGAACATTCTGTACAGCTATGAGCCTATGTGTTCCTGGATGACTGCTGGCAAGAGCTGTACAAAATTTGTGCCTCGTGTAACACAGATTATGAGACTGATGCTCTGCCTAAAGAGCCAATGAGGCCATGCAAAGCATAGAACACACAGAGAAGCAGTGCGCTCCTATGAAATCATACTTTAAACTGTTTCTTTGGGATACTCTTTTCAAGTTGACCCAGATGCTGATTTGCAACAGTAAGGCTTCTTTTGTGGTTTGCACAATTGGGTGTTTTACAAGGTATAATTGGTAAGACAGCGATGTCTGAAAGAAGTCCTTCCAGCCGGAATTGAACAAGCAACCTAAGGTGTTACTTTAGGATACTCTAACATGACGGGTTATTTGCAACAGTAAGGGTAATTTAGTAATGAGAGCACATGTTGACAAGGCGCTGCCATTGGGGCTCGTCCACATTTTGCAGTTGAGGTGAACGACAGCTGCGATCCTAGGCGTTCTTGTGCCTATATATGTATATATATATATATATATATATATATATATATATATACATATACACACACATATATCAGTGACGTGCGGTGCGGTTAATGGCTGGTGAGGCACTGACGTCATCAGTCAGATTTGCAAACATATGAACCATACTGAGTAACTTATTCACCATTTTATTCAGTGGTCCCCCACCACCGGGCCGCTGACCGGCACCGGGCCGCGGGACACTTGGCACCGGGCCGCGGAGCGGTTCCAGGCCGCGGGAAATTTTGCACCGGGACGCACAGAAAGAAAAAATAATATCCATTTTATTGTTTTTTTTTTTCGACAAAAACGTTTTATTTTGAAAAGTGACCGGATTCACTTTGTTACATCTGTCACACTTAACGCACGTCAAAGTCGCTACACCAAACATCAGGTGATACACCCCACTAAAATTAAACCCAAACAACCAAAATGAGCAAAAAACAAACTTCTTTAGAAAGTTGCTTTGACAAGGGGAAAATTATAATTATTATTGTTATTATCTTTACTAAAGACAAAATACCACCCCCGGTCCACGTTAAGTCTGTTTTGCGTTGCACCTCAAACACCCCCCCCCCCCCGGTCCGCGGTAAACGTGCCTCGCGTTGTACCGGTCCACGGTGAGAAAAAGGTTGGGGACCACTGATTTAATTGACAATAGTTAACGTGTTTTGTTTAAAATATCATTTCAACATGTTTTTTTTTTCATATACAAACTGCAGCATAGAAGAAAGCACAAACGTTATTATCGTCTTACCTTTACTTGTAAATAAAGTCCATACGCCGCTCCTTCTGAAGAAAATGACTTGCCGCTTGCTATCTCTTATTCTATTATTTTTTAGTGTCATAATCTCAGGGCTCACCGGCGCCCCCTAACATGAGGCACGAGAACTGCTGGCCTCACCCAGCGTCTTTTTTGCCGGCGTTTAGCGCTCAGCACAAGAAACACGTCCCTCACATACAGTTATTTATGAAAACAAACACTGTACATCATATACATCTGCTAAATTATCTAAACTCAGCTCATATAGTACAAGTGATTGAACCGACATACAGAGAGACAGCAGTACCGTCTGACTGCATGGGTATTGCGCAATCCAAGGTGAGGCTCAGCGGGCTGGTGCCTCATCGCATGTCACTTCTTAGTATCTGAACGGCAAATGCGGAAATTCAGCGATTTTGAAAAGACAAAACACCCAAAAATGGTACATTTAAATGGAAAATGACTGCAAAAGCACAAATTACTGATTAAATATAATAAATGAATTTACTTTTTCTCTTTTCTTCCCATAATGACAGGTGAGGCACAGCCTCACCTGCCTCTCCTGACTGCACGTCACTGATATATATATAATACATCTATATAATACATATCTATATATCTTAACATATCTATAACATATATATATATATATCTATAGAACTATAATATATATAGATAGCTATACATAAGATATATTAATATAGCATACATATATAGATATAGATATATACATAAATATACGGATAATATAGTATAGATATACATATATACAACATAGGATACAAAGATATTACAAGATATCTATAAACATATGTAGATACAATTATATGATAGATACTATATCTATACTAGATATATATATATACAAATAATATATCTATACATATCTATATATCTATATATATCTATACATATATATATCTATACATATCTATATCTATATATATCTATACATATATATATATATATTATCTATACATATATACATATATATATACATATATATATATATATCTATCTATACATATATATATATATCTATATATATATATAGATATATCTATACATATATACATATATATATATATGTATATATATATATATATATACAATCTATATATATATATATCTATACATATCTATACTATATATATTATATATATATATACATACATACATACATATATACATACATATATATATACATATATATACATATATATATATACATATATATATATATATACATATATACATACATATATATATAACTATATATACATATATATACATATATATTTATACATACATACATAATATATACATACATATATACATACATATATACATATATGTATATACATATATACATATATGTATATACATATACACATATATATATATATATATATATATATATATATACATATATATACATAAATATATATATATATATATATATATATGTTAGTTAAGCATGACCTAGGCAAATCACTGGACTAATTCTAAATTCATATTGACCCTGCTTTTTAGTATGCTTAGAACTCTGCCTGCATTGCAAGACTAAACTTAGAACCTCAGTAAAAACAACCCAAAATAAAAATCTAATAAAAATTGGTAAATGACAAAAATTAACTATTTACGTTGATGCCTTTGATTAAAAATGTAATGTGATTTCTTATAAGGAAATCACAAGCATCAATTTATTAAAGACTCTCTGTACTCTGTTGTATTTAGTTGTTTTCGGTAACATCAAGAAAAGAAAAAGACTTGTTTTAATTGCAAATGCTATGACCTTTTATTACAAGTTAATTTTTGTATATTTGGTAAAATAATACACTTCAATACAGACATTTTAGGATTTGTTTTATTTTACCCATTTAAATGTACAGCAACCACCATCTGATCATTTCTATTTTCCAAACAGAGCCCCTGTAGAATTTGTCTTCTTTCGAATTGCTTTCTTGGGCTTTTGAGTATCTTTTTTTCTGTCTTCTGCAGTTCTTCCCTTCAGTCTCTGTTTCCTTGTCATCTTTTCCCCATTTTTCTGTGTTGGTGCTTCAGGGTCTTTTGTTTCTTTGTGCCCTCCACCGGAAACTGTCTTCTGTTTCTTTGCATTGCCTTTTTTCTTTATCATGAAACGCGGAGTTGTGCAAATGGTGTTTCTCTTTGGAGGTTTTTTCTCAAGTCTCCGCTTTACTTTGCTAAAACAAAAACATGAGAACTCAACTATAAAATAAATCCTTAAAAAAGTGAGGATTAAAAGAAAAAGATGAATAAATCAAAGACCGTTTTAGTATGACAAGATCATTATCCTTATTTACCTGTGCAACTTCTTGAAGCCGATCATGTAGTCTGGTACAGGACAGCCAGCTTGCTTGATGACATTTGCAATGCTGTTTGTTCAAAGGAGGCAAAGAAAAGCGTCAAAGATCTGACTATTTATGCACACTTTTCTAGTTAAAGGAAAAAAAATAACAATTAGTTTTAAGTTTTCTGTTGGTTAGTTTAAAAGCTCTAAAATAGAGTACCCATAAATTTTATTTACAGCACTAAACTTATGTTTGGCCTGAACCTTCTTATACCCTATAGGAGGAGCTACCTTGCAATTTAAAGAAATTCTATTATTCTGTCATATAATCACAGTATAAGTCTCACACAGATTTTTGTACTTGGTTCAATCAAACAATAAACCAAAACATTACTTTTGCCTTGTACTGTGCAGTCATCATTTAATTGAAATAAAAGAAAAAAAAATGTTTGACATTTTCAATTTAGTCATTATATGAACATTTTTGCCACTAGTACCTGCGCAGCATTGGTTTGTCACTCTCTGTAAAAAAGGTGACGGCTTTTCCCTGATGCCCAGCTCTGCCTGTGCGACCTAAGAAAAAGATGGACAAAGAAAGCAAAAGGTGAGAACGTCATGACATAAAGATCAATGCTTTTATTTCCTGTATGAAAATGGAATGCGCCTGATGAGGTGCGGTGATGGTCCCATAGTTCTACAATTTTTTTCTACTTGGTTCTTTTACTCAACCAAGTCAAAAGCTCTGATTTCTCACAATGTCATCATACTATTGACTTGATGTTTAAAAGTGTAGCAGAACTATGAGCTTAAGGCATGAAAACCTCAAGTCAGAGTAAACAATTTTCTTGTCACCTTAAAAAAAGATATTTCTTTGGTCTTTCAGAGTATACATAAGAAGGTATTTGTTCCTTTTTTTAAATCTGCAATACATCTGGCTAATCTGTAAAAATGTTTAAAAACAAAACAAAAAAACGAAAGTTTGACTTATTTCTACATTTGTATTTATTCTTTAATATTTAATTCACAAACCTACCGATTCTGTGAATATATTCCACAGCGCTGGTGGGGAAGTCGTAGTTCACTACGAGGTTCACTCCTTTGAAATCGATTCCTCTGGCAAGCAACGCTGTGCAGATCAACACCCAAATCTTCCCGGATCGAAAACTGTTCACCACATTGTCTCTCTGAAACCCAGCAAGTGGAAAAGTCATAAATAATAATCGTTTAAAATGATTAAATAAAAAGGAAACACTAGCTTGTTTGTGGATCTGGGAGTACCTGCTGCTGTGTGCGCTCCGCATGGATCACGTCTACGTTGATGCCTTCATAAACCAACTCATGAAACAGTTCCCGCGCTCTTTCTATCGACTGCACAAACACCAGCATGGGGGGTAGGAACCCCTGAAAGGCAGAAGTAAAACACCACCTCTCACCTCAAACTCTCTGATGATTAAATACAATGTTGTGTGTTTTGTTTGTACTTTTTTGACGATGTCTCTCATGGCTACAAGCTTGCCGTTCTCTGAGCCGACAAACAGCAGCTCCTGTTCCACCGTGTCCACCGCAGTGTTCCTGAGCACATACATGTCCCATTAAATGACACTCAAAATCCTCCGCTAGTCAAAGTAGGGCCCTTTAAAAAGAACATTACCTATGTCCAATGCTTACAGAGACCAGGTTGTCGAGGTTTAGGCGGCACCACTGTTCGACTTCTGTAGTGCATGTGGCGCTGAAGAAAGCCCTGCGCACCTTTGCACCACAACAGCTGAGAAAAATGGTGGCGAGCTGCTCCCTGAAGCCCCTCTTCCCGTCTTCAAAAAGCTTATCAGACTCGTCCACAATGAGCCATTCCACACTGAGACATAGCAGGTAAGAAAAGGTCAATCTGACAGCAGATTGATAAGATTGTACATAAGAACAAAGAATATAGAACTGTTACCAGCTGAGGTCAATAGCAGGAGGATCCTGTTTAAGAAGGAAAACAAGCCTGTTGGGGGTGCTGACGAGAATATCTACAAAGAAAATTTGTACTGTGAGGACACAGTTAAGCAGACTTCATCTTTTAATCCCATCCTACACATGGACACATTTGTGGCTCTTACCATATTTCTTGTTCGAATGGGGTCCATACTTTTTAGCAGCCAAGGAAGCTTTGTCGATAATGTGAACTCGAAACCCGACTCCCTCCGAGAGGCGGAGCAACTCTCTGTAAGTCTGAACACAAAAACCTTTTGAAAATGAAGTGTGATTATCTTTGACGGGACATGGCTGTGAGGAAGCGGTGAGTTGACTGTTCTGAGTGAGTACAATGGCTTCTCATGAGGTGAGAGCTAACTGGGAACATTTGATCGAAAACTGTAGCTTCAACTCTGAGTTTAGTCTAAAACACCCCATTTTGTTCTAAAGGCCAGAAAAGTGTGTTTGTGTACCTGACTGGCCAGTTCTCTGGTTGGAGAAATGATCACAGCTCTGAAACCCAGGTTGGCTGGATGCTGCAGGTGGGTGAGTAGCGGGAGACAAAAGGCCAGAGTCTTTCCAGATCCTGTGGGAGCACAAGCCAAAAGCTCCCGACACTTGAGCCGGAAACCACAGCATTAGAAATCGAAAAGAGCCATCTTTGAAGAGTAACAAATTCACAAACTGTGTAAACGCATACATACGTGCATCATGAGTGGAATAGCCTGCATCTGTATGGGAGTTGGAGAGTTGAGCCCTGCATCTTTGAGGTTCTGGAGAACACGGGGGTTCAGACGATACTCGGACTGTAGCTCCTCAAAAGTACACACAGGATCTGGGACGTCAGAACCGTGAACATTTATTCGGTGCTGAGAGCGAATGCGGTTGATCTAGAAACCAAAGTAAGGAAAAGATTAATTTAAAAAAAAAAAAAAAAAGAAGCACAATCACAAAGTACTGTATTACTGTGGGACATCAGAAACCTTCACTTCCCCGGGAAAAATAAATATTTGAGTTGAATTATTTTCACCTTTTCCTGATGAAGTCGTTTCAGCTTCTTCAGCGAGGATTTCTCTTCATCACACTGCAGGCTTTGAATCTTTCTGCCAGAAGACGACGTCAACTTGATGCCGTTTCCCTCAGACTCGTTCCACGTTTTTCCAACATCTGGAGTCAAAGCAACACAGACAGAGAAGTGCAGAAATGTACTTAGTCTTAATAAATTCTTTATTACATTCTATTCATCCATCTTCTTCTGTTTGTTCAGGACCGGGTCACGGGGCAGCAGTCTAAGCAAAGATGCTCAAACTTCCCGGCCACTTCTTCCATCTCCTTTGGGGGGTCCCCTGAGGCGTTCCCAGCTCAGAGACACAGACTCTTTATCGTGTCCTGGGTCTTCCCTGGGGTCCCATGCCAGGAAAACCTCACCAAAGAGGTTTATAGGAGGCATCGGAACCCGATGCCTGGGCTACCTCAACTGTCAGTGTTTTCCCTCATGATATGAAGGAACAGCGGCTCTACTTCAATCTCTCCAGGTGACCAAGCTTCTCACCCCATCTCTAAGGGAGCGCCCAGCCACCCTACAGAGGAACCTTTTTCTGTCGGTCACGACCCTGAGCTCATGACCACAGGAAAGTATTGGAACAAAGATCGGCTGTTTTGCTTTCTGAGTTGGCTATCGCTTCACCGCGACAGACCGGCACAATGACTACATAATAGCAGGCGCTTCCTTCACCCGTGAACACAAAAAATGTGTTTTTGGTGTTTTTGACAAGTTCTTGCTGCATTTTTCTTACGATGGAGGAAACATAAAAAGAAACTTAAGCTTAGAATTGCATTTCTGAGTATTTCTTTATTCAAACTGTTGTTACTCAGGAGCAGATGAAAAAATCCAGTTGCAAAAAGCTTGTAGCAGTGACATAGGTGCTACAATCAGCAGGCTACAAGCTCCCAGCTCTGCTCCACTCTGATGCATCCACTTACAGACAAAAAGATCCGTGTACGTATTTGTTTTCCTCGTCTGAGCTATCCACAACTTAGAGGTGAATTTTTAATGAACTACTGTTGCTCTGCAGAAACCCTCCAAGAAAAGTAGTTTTTCAACAAAAAATAGTTTTTGTTTAGTTTTGGACTAGAAACGGCATAATCATTAAAAGACCACTGGGAACATAGATCAAAAGATGATCAGAGTGGGACTTCAAAATATTACATCACAACAGAGAGCTGGGTCAGGAGACAAATCTCTCAATCAGTCTTGCTTCCTACTCCCTCTTAAGGCCATAAAATGTGGGCTATGAAGGAACTATTAAAAATACTAATTGAGATGGCATAAAGGTAGATTCTTTTGCAGGGTGTAATTGGGATTCCTGAAGAAACTCTGCCATTCAGAGGGAATTCAGAGAAAGCCACTGGTCCTCAACACTGAGAAAACACATTTGTGGCAGTTTAGACAAAAATGCCAGCAGGAAACCTTTAGGAAATGTTTCTATTAGCGACTGCTGTCTCAACAACCCAAACCCCAGGTGAGCAAGATACCATTTGGAAAAAAGAAAGTGTGTAAATCAAACTGCGAAACAAAACGAAAAACTTGTACTTAACAATTATACTACCTTTAGCTGCCACTTGCTTGTTTTTTGTTTTCTTCTTTTTGGACTTTGTAAAATCATCCTCAATGCGCTGTCTTTTGCCTCCAGCTTCAGATTCTCCGCTTTCTCCATCCTCATCCTCCTGCCCTGTCTGGAAGCTGACCTGTGCGCCGCTGGTCGGGTCTGTCCGGAAATAATCGATTGTAGAGAGAGTGTCCGATAAAGTTTCCCCTTCCCGAGACCTGGCAACCTAAAACATGATAAAATACAAAAATTTGCTCATATCTGCTACTTGTTATTGCAACTCGTGAAGCTTCGGTACGACAGACTCTGGACTGGAGCATCTTTGTGTTCACTGTTCAGCAGTGCTTGGTGCAGATTTACCGTAAATAAAAATGTACAAACATCCAGCAATTTTTTTGGGGGGGGGGAATTAACATTACCTTAAATCTGGCAGCGTCTTGACCGAATCTTTTAAGGTCGAATTTAGCGCCTGCTCCAAGTTTCCGAAATAAGTCATAAGCGTCCATTCTCCAGCCGAGCACGTTGTCCTTCTGTTTCCGGGTTACGCTGATCAACATCCGGTTAATCAGTTTCCGGTTTCTGTCTCCCCCTGCTGGCTGCGAGATCACACACCAACTTACAGTGACGTTTTTAAAATCTGTTGGTGGAGGAAGGGTCAGCAAACTTTGGATAACAGATGTTTCTTACAAACTTCAGCATCGAATTTGTTCTTCTAATCAATAGATGTTCAGATAAAATAAAAAGATTTATATCAAAGAACAGCCAGAAAGAATTAGTCACCTATTTTGGGACTGCAATATTACATAAGAAGCTTGAAACAGATGTTTAAATTTCATAAATTGCAATATTGACTCAACATTTTGGATAAAATTTGAATGTCATATTTGGCTTTCATGAAAAGAACACAAACTTAAACATAAAACTGGTCATCACTTATCTAATCTACGTATTATGTGGTAAATTTCAGGTTAACAAGTCAATTTTTTCTTCTTTACAACTTTTCTCCCATGTAATAATAAAATAATTAGAAGCTTACTTATTTACACTTTCCAACACTGTAAACAAAAAAAAGTAGGTTATTGTAAAGTATGTTTTCTATGTTTTCCAAACCAAAGAAGCACAGTTGAGGGAAAAAAGCGCCACATGTGGCTCCGAAGCCTCAGTTTGCAGACGCCCGGATCAGTAGAGGTTATAGGCTCACCTTTGTGATATTCGTTAAACAAATTCCACATTCAGCTATAGGCAATAAATCTTAAGCTGTAGAAAGCCGTTCAATTTACTTTAAACTTGTTAATGATTGTGCCTTTTAGAATGAGCTGTGTAAGCCTGGTCAATGCTGGTTAATGAATGGATTGTCATTCCCCAGCAGTGTGACTGGGGAATCACTATGAAATCAAATTGTCATGCTGTTGTGGATGTTTTGGTTCTTCTGCGCACTAATGGAGCCCCCGTCTTTTATGAATAAATTGATGCCTGAATAAATGTCACTTTGTTTTTTAACCACAAACAAATCGTGCAAGACTCAAAATGTTAGGTTTTTGTGTATAAAGCCGTTATCTCATCTTAAAATGCCAGTAAGAAAAAAAGGTAAGGATACACATTAAGGCATTTTTGTTTATGGTTTTAATTCCCAATTAAATATATAAAACTCATTTGTATCCATTCAGGTGAAAGAATTGGAATGTATGGTATAATCACAAAGTTAGATGAATCTTTTATGTATGAAAACACATGTATCGAGAAGCGCATCGAATCATATTAGAGGGAAATGAGACACATCCATAATTCAAACGTACTGCCAAAAACTACTGTTGCATTTAAAGGCGCTTTTCTTCTGTTTCTTTCTCATTATTTGAATACGTTTTCAAATATCTTACTGCAGTTTTTAGCACACTTTAAAGATGATGTCACATACCAATTTGGAAAGAGAAAAAAAATTAAGTTTTGAAGATTTCATTAAAATAATATCAAACAGAAACGGACCAATTTTTAGGTGTTTTGCTACACTGAGTAAATACAAACCTAGGGGTTCAGGCTTTTTTTCAGGGGGTACAATCTGGTGTTTTCTTGATCAGGGTAAATTCAGAAGGTTGTGTTCAAAGACCAGATGGAAAGAGAGCAAGGCTTTAATGGAAGTTAAAGTACAAAGCATTTACAATATTTACCCCCTTTTACAGGTACTTAGGAAAAAAATAATAGGGGTGTGATGATGAATCAACTTAATCAAATAAACTTATATTCCTACAATCCAATGACATTGATCAGTCACAGGCAAGTTAGTAATCAAATAAATCTATACCATAACAAAAGTGTTTCAAAATGAAAAGATTTGATTATAGAGATATTGGAAAATACTATTTGGATTAAGGCACGGTAGGTTTATTTGGCTTTAACGGAAAAAAGAGCATCACAGCGGACAACACACGTGATGCAGTAAAAAAATTATCAGTCCATCATTTCAGTCCAATGTGTGGAAACACTGAATTTAGCAAAGACGTGACCAGACAGTGTGCTGTTCTAATGATCTATTAATATTCTGTTTTGATTCTTTAGATGTAGAAAAACAACAAACTGAACTTAATGGAACTAAACTGTGAATGGATTTGCCTTTAAATCTTGTTTACTTGTTTGTTTGTACACATATTTAATTTAGCGCAAGATGTCCTGGATGAACTTTAGGTCAGTGAATCAGATCAATTAAAATGAACCAATATAGATTATAAATCAGAAACCGCAAATTATGATATGAATCGTTAAAATGAACCGTTACACCCCAACGAAATCAGCAAAAACTTTAATTCGTTTTTGTTTGGTTTTGTTGAAGACCGCAGATGTGATTCTTTAAGACACTTCACACGTCTTTAACAATTCCCCCAGGAAATTAGTTACAATCTCTTTTCCTTCAAGTTCTTCAAGCCCAACTCCATTAGAGTTCAACTCCTTCAGCCTTTTTAAAGTCTCCTGCAAACTTTGAATTCTCTGCTGCGGCGGGAAACTCTCCCCCTTAGAGTCTCTCTCTTGATCAGTTTCTTCTTCCGTCTGTTCCTGGCTAAAGAATTTGGTTAAATGCTTTTTCACGCCACTCCCCTCATCACTCGCTAAGGATTTTCCAAGTGAAGGCATATCCTGCCACTGGCTGAGGCTGAGCAGGTGTAGGAGAGCTTGGGAAAGTTTGTGCCGCAAGCTGGCGCTGTAGCGGTACTCCAAAAAGTCGTTGGTGTCTTCACTGTGCTCCAGCGCTGTGGCCAGCGAGTGCCACACACACATGAACTGCTTTGTGTCCCTGTAGCAGTCGCGGTGGGTGGGGACTGCCAGCGCCGCAGCAGACTCAATCCGCACTTTAAAGTTTTTGCAAGAAGTAACGGCATGGCAGAGGGCGGAGAAGGCGTCATGAGTCCACGCCGCTGACTCTTCAAGAGGAGAAAAAGCAGGTTTGAGAAGTTTTTGACACTAAAACTGTTCTTTTTTTTTAAAAAAATTGACAGAAGCAAAAACTCACTGAGTGGCAGAGCTGGGTTTCTGAACGCATTTCCTAATGCGTAACAAGCGTTCCATCTGACTTTCATCGTAGCTTCTGATTGGACGGTTTTCACCAGAGCAACAAGTGCCTCCTCCAGGGGGCGCTGGAATGCAGATCGAATCATCTGGCTTTCACGCAGAAAACGAAGCAAATTCCCGAGCGCCCGCACCGCACTGGACTTCACCTGGTCGAGTGGAAAAGAGATGTAAACATTCATTGTCATCAATAATTACACGTCTCTGATCATGGAGTCACAAAACCAGTCAAATAAAGAATACAAATGGGAAGGAAAGGTGATTCACTTAATTTTGAGGTAAATATTATGATATTTCCAGCTAAATCTTATTCATGCATGTTAAATATTACTTTTTAGTAATATCCCTCTGGATTTTGATCCATTTCCAAAGCGTCTTAATTGGCCTCAACTATAAGTATGCCGTTTTTAGCAAAAATTTAAAAACTTTTGTCGTTTTTTAGGACATTGTTTCTGCAGAGCAGCAGGTGTTCATTAGAAATTTGCATCAGAGTTGTGGGCGGGGCTGTTGGTGCAGAGCAACCCTGTCCCCATTTTCCATCATCCATCTGTTTAACATGCTCTGCCAAAAGCTTACAGCCCCATACAACCCCAACCTAAACTAAGTGCAACAAAAAGGGTCGGCAACATTAGAGCTTTCCCTTCATACAGTTTAGAGCCAGATCAGCTCAGCGGAGGAAAACAAAGACATACATTGATCTATTTGTCTGCAATGCATCTAAAAGAAGCAGAGCAGGACGCTTGCAATCTGCTGATTGTAGAACCTACGTCACAGCTACAAGCCTTTTCTGCATTTTTCCGTCTGCTCCTGATTCACAATGATTAAAATAAATACTCAGAAATGCAGTTTTAATCTTAATTTTCTCTATAGATGTCATCCATCCTGAGAAAAAAGGCAGCAAGATGATATTAAAAACACATTTTTCATTGGAGTGTTTCCTTTTAGAAAATGGGTAGAGACGCTAGAACAGTACTTTGAGCGAACAGGCTTACCCGATCTTTGTCAGCTGAAGCTCTGGTGGCTGCCTGCAACATTTTCAGCAGAAGCATATCTGAAAACTCCTCTTGGAAATCTGCACCAACACTTAGCCTGATTGAAGAAACGAGAAACACCACACAGCTGACAAACGCTTATCCTTCATCATTTTCATCAGCAAACTGGTCAGCTGTCTCACATGTTTGCAACAAGCGTGTCTGTGAGGTTTCCGAGAGACCAGGCAGCCCTAGCACGGACGTTTATGGAGCGGTCGTCAAGGGCGGCGAGGACGATATTTGCTGTATCCGCCACAAACATTACATCCTGAGGGAAACATATGGAT
Organism: Oryzias curvinotus; assembly: GCA_023969325.1. Lineage (NCBI taxonomy): Eukaryota > Metazoa > Chordata > Actinopteri > Beloniformes > Adrianichthyidae > Oryzias > Oryzias curvinotus. The sequence continues at coordinate 18,408,462 of CM043719.1, read as the reverse complement.
CAGTAATGTTTTAATCATTTAGTAGAGTGTAATCTCTGATAAAGTATTCAGTTCTCTGTAGTGTCCACACCTCTCTCAAACATGGAAACCGTATGTAAAGTCCCAAAGCTCTCACTGCTGCCATCTTTACCAGACTGCTCTCCAAGTAAGTCAGGCCCAGCAGCATGGTTATGCACATCAGCTGGGTCTTGTCCTTTAGAACAGCACAGAAACAGATTGGTAAAGCTCAGGACAGAGGAGGAAGGAGGAGAAAACTGGTCAGAGGGTCACTCACAGGCAGCTGTGCGAAGGCCTGAGGCAGGATGGATGCCAGAGTATCGCAGGCGCTGGCCTGTAGGGTGGAGTGTTGTTCATTCTGCAGCGCTGCGGTTAGAGGCCCGCTCAGCACACTGGACCAAAACTGAACCACCTACGAGTTGCAACGAGCGGATTCAGTGTAAAGACAGGTTACGGAGGTCTTGTGCCAAAGATTATTTTTGTGCATGCATGTATAAAAGCAAAGCGAATATTCAGCAGATCACAAAACAGCTTTAAGTGTCATGTTTGTAATCTTTTGCTTCCACATTATGATACATTATAGGGCTGGATATCAATAAATCAATTTCAAAGCCCTTTCCAATTCTGTTTAATAAAAAAAATGGAAAAAACTGATGATGTACTTGGATGTAAAATCAATTTCACTTTTACATTTCTATTTTAACCCAGTTAATAAAGCACTATACCAAAAGCTAATGTTTTAAACTACACGAAGGCAGAAGTTTTAAGAATAAAATGATCAATTCTTGCATTAAAAACCAACTATAAGCAGTTCTTGTTTTAACATAAAAATACAAGAAATTACGTTACAATATTTAATGGTAAATTTGAAGTAAAGACAGATTCAATGTCATTCAGTTTTTTAAACCCAGCCTACATGTTTTTGTAGGTCTTACAGTCATCTTTGGCACAATTTAAAGGAATTCGCTTAATTTTGTTGAAACAAAGCTGAATAAATAAAGATCCAATTTGACAATAAAGACTTTACACTTACTAACTTGACTACCCAAATAGATAAAACAAGGAGTCTCTGTAAACAGTGTATAATAGGACTAATGTTGCTAAATGAGGAAACTATAGATGCATAAAGTATATCCAGTTTATTTTCTCTAAAAATCTGTTTTTTATTTTGGGATATTTAACTTAAGGTGGTGCTGTTGTTGTTGTTGTTGTGGTGTTTCTGTATTATTTGTGAATTTAATAGATTCCTTAAATGGAAAAAAAAAAACAAATAATAAATTGTTTCTCTAAGTTAAATCTTCCTGCAGATCCTTCAAAATAAAACTGAAGTCAACAGAACAAAAGTTGTGCTTTTGTATGGTTCTAAAACAAATGTTTTAGTGTGTTATGATTTTTGTGCACAGTAGATACATATAGTTGTTTTTTTTTTTACTTTATTCTTTTAAACCTATTCAACAAATGTACTCAAAAAGTTCTTATTGATGCAGCAAAGACACTTACTTCAGTTAGTGAGACTCTGGAGCTCTCCGGAAGATTGTTTTCTGCTCGATACTGCAGAATGATCCCTGTGCCGCACTCCTCCAGTAACTACAGAAAAAAAAAACACTATTGCAGGATTTCTGTATTTTATTTTTGCCTAGAAAATAGAGAAAAGAGGGTAGTACCTTTGAGCCATGCAGCTGTAAGGGCGGGTCGCTCTCACCAAGGCAGTGAGTGCTGGCCTGTCCAATCTCACTTAAGCTCGCTTGCGTTAGACTGAAATAACCTCGCACGAGGTGAGACAGGACCTGGACAGAAACAAAGTTAACTTCACAAAAGCTTAGTCTCCAAATATCAGGTTTGCTTCTTTTCGCACCTGCAGAGCTGCTAAACGAACAGGAAGGGGCTCTAACGCATCCCCTCCCTCATTGTCAAAGTGATCCTCTCTGGGTTGAGTAACAAGTGAGAGGCACAGCTTGAGGAGCCATGGGGGAGAACCCCCCTTTTCCACTGGCGTGCGAGGAGACTGAGGCGATTGTGTGCAGGAGCTCTGCTTAGAGGATGCAGCAGAAGTCTGAGCCTCCCCATTTCTTTGCCTCCAGCTCAGGGCAGAGTCCTGCGAGCTGCTGCCGTCATCTGGCTGCTGGAGAAGAAGCTGCACCTCTGGAAGGGGAGCCTGAGTCGTCACTACAGCTCCATAAAGGGTCAGGACAGAGACACGCACCGTCACGTCTGAGCAGGGAAAATCAAGAGGAAAATGTAAAAAACAAAACAATAAAGACTCAACCACATATGTGCATCACAACATACAGACCTCTGTGACGCACATATGGTCGAATCTGTTTCCATAGTGATGTGAGCAGACCATGTCTGAGACGGTGGTATGGAGCGTTGGCCACCAAGAAGGAAAGGCACTAAGAGACAAAAGAGACTCTTTAACTCCTTGAGGAGAAGCACAGACTCATCACCAACTCTGGATCCCCTCATGAATGTCTCCTCCAACTTCAACTTGGATGACAACAAACCCTCAACTGCCAGCCTCAGACTTCCCGGACACCAAACGTCTCCTTTGGGATCTCTTCTACTCGCCTTTCCATCCACTCCACAACAAAACAGCTTGAACCTGCTCCAAATCTCTAAGCTTTGCTGCCTGGCTTTCTTTTGCCCTCTCTGGCTACAAACACACTCTTCTCTGACTAACAGAAGTTCAATTTCCACCGCTATCCAGCAGGTCAACAGCAACGGCGATGGTCCTTATTAATCTGACCACGGCCGATCCATTATGAACGTTTGTGATTTGTATGACTGATCTTGCCCTTCCTGACACAACCCTCTGCATTTACATGGACTTGGGACCAGAACAAGAAAGAGCTGCATTTTGCCCCCTAGTGGCTGCACCAACACAAGAACTCTACAGGTAAATATGTCAAATGTTGCTGGTAAATACAAGATTACAAAGCATCGTAAATGTGGACTAAAATGCTCAGGATTGCTCAGGAAGAGCAACATAACACTTCACACACATGGATGTAAAACCTGACAGTTTTGGACTGAAGAACAACAACGCAGAGATGTCAGCTGTACCTTTATGACCTGAGTGAGTGTTTGAGAGGACGTCTCAGCCAGGAGGGCCAGACTGAGGGCTCGGTGCAGCTCCCTCACAGAAGTAGCCAGTAAAAAGGAGAAAGGGGTGTAAGACGTTCGGGGTGGTGCGGTATCTTCGGCCACGGCCAGAAACTGGCGGGAGCCGTCCAGTATGGCTGTTAACACCTGCAGGGCGCACAGCCTCACCTGAAGGGGGTCAGGACAGGACAAGAGTAACACCCTTTGAGGTGAAGGAAACATACTGACGTGAACGCTGACGGTACCTTTGGCGATGGATCCTTCAGGATGATTGTGAGGAGAGTGAGGGGTGGCGGCCCCCCGGTGGGTGAGTCCGGGATGAAGGAGGACCAGTATCCATACAGAGTCCTCTTCTCTACAGCTTTCACAACTGCTAAGATACAATGCAGGGCTCCCTGCCGCACACGGACTTGGCTTAACCTGGAACAGCCGAACACTGAAGTTTAAACCCATCCTAGTGAATCAAATACTTCAATCAGAAGAATTTGAAGAGATATTCTTTGTACCTTAATTTGCTCTGAACATTTCCCTCAGTGTCAGAAAACTCGGAATCAGAACTGGTCAGCTTCCAGGATGGGTAGAACAATGGAGGGAAGGGTTTAGGCGCCGTCTCCCCGCCCCCCCGGCCCTCCTCACCTCTCTGGAGTGCAGGCACAGATTCTTTGTCTTCCTCGTCTTTGCCATCTCCTCTGCTCTCCTCAGGTTGTGTCTTTTTATCTTTTCCTTTGGATTTCCTTTTTTTGTTCTTGAGCAAGACAAAAAAAGAAAAACAACTTTCAATGCAAGAACTACATGAAAAAGAAAACAGATGAGATCAATAGCTTTGAACAGATTTTACTCCTGAGGTTTTTCCTGGAGCTGTAGCATTTTTGGGTGGCGCTGATGGCGCTTGGGGTTCCGCAGGTTTTGGTGAAGGGACGCCCTCATATTGAGGAAGAGGGGCTGGATAAAGCACAGTCGGCCATTCCACACTCAAACCTGGAGTTCCTTGGAACATGAGTCTCTGCAGGAGGCAAATTGCATTAGGAATAAAAAAACAATCAGTCTTGAAGGTAGAGATGTCAAATTATCACATTATATTTTCAATCGCGTTAATCTAAGTTTTAATCTACAACTGTTATCCATTATGGAAGGGATAATGTCAATGATCAGAAATTACCAGATGATGCGAAAGAAACGTTGGAATGTTACCTCTGCAAAGTCTATTAGTTTCCAATAGTGCACAACTAGAAGAGAATTAACCCGCTTATAGCCCTACCATGGTCACTTATGAAATAAAAAAAATGTAAATCAATTATTGGTACTTTCATCTAATTTATCATTTTAGGTTTGAATCGTTTTTCTCAAAAAGACTACTTATTACATGGCGCGACACATTGTCATGGTAACGCCACCGGCTCCGCTCTGCAGCAGGAAAATGATCCTCATGAAAAGTTAGACAAAGTGACATTTCTGAGAGAACGTTCCACTTCTAAAGAAATAAAGCCCTTTATTCTAGATTGTTCTAGATTGAAAAAGAAAATCCCATTTGGTGGTGTAAAAATAAAGGTTGGGAGTCAGCTATGATAAAAAGCTGTAATTTAATATTTTGCTGTGTCTGAATATAAATGAAAATAGGCTTTTTCTAACTGCAATTATTAGGTTCAATTCAAAATAGATTAATTAATTACAGGTCATAATTATAAACCGCACAAAAAATGTCTTTAGAAAAAAAAAAGGCCAACCTTAAGAGCAGCCAGCAAAGATCCAAGTTCATCCCCTCCTCCAAACTTCCACTTTCCACCTGAGAGACAATACTGAACGCCCTTCAAGGCCGCTTGGATCACCTGCACATAAGAAGGATCATTCAGGCAATAATTTCCGAGCCTAAATAAATGTATATCCTCCTGACCACCAGAAACAAAAGCTGTGAAATCCAAATTATTTCAAATGCATTAAAACTACAATTCCCAGAGTCCCACCCCTTTACATTGAAAGAGCCCAAATCTCCTCTGTAGATACCAAAAAGAGTTATTTCAATAGTATGCAGTAGTTGGAAGATACTCAGGTTCAGAAATGTCCTTTACAGAATATTAATTTGCTTTGATGGAAGTCAGGAGACTATAATATCATAAAAATAGATCAAAGTTCTGATACCACGCAGTAAAAATGCTCATCTGTGTCAGGAGGTTTTAGAGACCGCAGCGTCTTCAGGAAGACTTGAAAACAAGTGCTTCTGTACTGCTCGTCCAAAGGTGGCTGACCGGGATTCCTTTTGGAAACAGACGAAAGCCAATTACAATTACAAAACCTTAATACCTAGAAGGAAAGAGCATTTAGTAACAGAAATGCAATAAATGTCAATTTTTTGACATAATAAGCTAAAAAATATGTAGGGATCATTCCAATTTTGTGAAACATTTGAGAAAATTGTATGTGGGACTACTTAACCTGTAGATTGTTGAAAAAACAAACAAACACAAGAACGGGTCTCAAATGTTACAGTTTTAATTATTCATTAAATCAAACACCTCTGACAGCTTAAAACATAAAAAAACCCCACAGAAATCCTTTTTTTTTGGCTTAATGGTTTAATAAAATGTATAAAAAAAACTATAGCTCATGCAGATCAAAGGCCAGGCTCATAAAACCTTACCTCAGACAGATGTTGGCCATGCAGTTGAGGGCAACATGGCGCAGCTCCATGCTCTGCTGCGACAGCGAGCTGTACTGCAGCAGGAGTCCTCCTTCACTCAGCAAGCAGCTGACCTGCTGCAAATGAGGGAGCTCTCACTGTAAAAGTTCAAAAGTTCAACAAGAAGCTCTCGCAAAAAGGAGGCTTATGTCTACCTGCTGACAGTGAGGCCCATTGCCGTACACCACAGTAGAGAATGCCAGGAGGACATCCGCGTGTGTCCACTCACTGCAGTCTTTGAGAGCAGTAACTGTGTAGTTCAGCAGTACATTGAGAGTTTGTTCGTCCATGATGACCTTAAAAAAAGAAATGTCAACAAAAAGTTAGTGGATGACTGAGGAACCCCAAACCGAAGGACATTGACCGTTACCTTTAGTTGATTGAGAAGATGATGAACCAGTTGGCAGAATTTGACGACCAAATGTTCTTGACTCAGTGGAACGAGACAGCTGGTGTGCTTCAGCAGAGAACACACGTCCTGAAATGGAAGCAATCAAAAGTTACTATGGCGGGAGACTGCAAGTATTGGCTTTGTTTGAAAAGAAGTGCTGAAGCTTTTACTTTCTATAAAGATACTACGGTAACAGAAAAGAATAAATATTGTCATTGTCAAAAGTTTTTGCAACTGATTAACAGTTTTAAGTCAGGATGCGCTCGTGTCCAACATGGGTGGATTCAAACAGAGACATGAAGGTTTTCTTCTGTTACTTACAGGAAAAAAAAGAAGTTGATTCCACCTTAAACTGTACAAGTCTTCCCAGTGGTCTTTTCATTACGATGATGCACTTTTTAACCAAAATCAAAAAATCTGTTGTTTTCTAGGATATAGTTTCTGCAGGAGTTCCGGATTGTGGGCGGGACTGTTGGCAGGAAGTAAGCCTGTTCGACTTCCCATCATCGGTTTGTTTACACTGTCCTGCTAGCTTAGAGGACCCTCACAGCCTCAACCTAACATTAGCGGTGCAACAAACATGGCAAGCAATACTGGAGATACCCAGCCGTACAGTTTTGAGCCAGACCCAGTTTGGACGAGGAAAAGGAAGACGTACATGGATCTATTTGTCTGCATCTTATGGCCTGTCAAATGTAGCACATGGGTCACTGCCACAAGCTTTTTCAAAATGACTATCTGCTCAAGATTCACAGTGATTTAAACAAAGAAACACACACAAATACAATGTTAAGCTTAATTTTATTTATACATGTCCTACATTATGAGAAAATGCTTCGAGAACATGTCAAGATCACCAAGAACAGGATTTTCGACAGACAGACAGATTCTTTTTTTTATAGTTTGAAATTAACCTAATCCAAATATTAAAATACAATCAAGACACCATTTCGCTTTATAAAAATTTTTCTAGTAGGACAAACTTGCTTAGATTCTTAGTAAGTCTGTCTCTTAGTCTGAACTGCTTGTGGTTTCCCAAAACAGTACAATTGGAGGAAGAACCTTTAGCGGCTAAAGGTGAAACGGAGGATGAAAAACGCAGGGAAAATGTTACCTCTGGTCGTATGTTGACGCTGGCATCGAGGGTTTTGTTGTAGTTCTCGGACAGCAGCTGGTCGAACAGCAGGTTCAGCTGCTCCCTCAGCTGGACGCTCTCCGTCCGTAAGGCTCGGAGCTTTGCGGAGCATCGAGAAAAATGCTTTTCAGCATCTGACAGACAGTTAAGCTGCGATTCGGGAACGAACGGCGCTGCCTCCGCGGAAAGAGACATCGAGGGAAAAGCACGACGGGAAGAAGCCGGGTCGGAGTCTCCCGCTGGCGCCGCCATGTCTTTTAACCCGGATGTGGTTTCCTCTCTCTAGCCCATTACCGCCCCTAGCGCTGAAAGCGTTTTTTTTTTTAATTTAATTATTGTTATTTTAAATCAGAACTTCAAAAGATCACATACATTTCCATATGAGAGGAAAAGAAGGAAATGAAGATGAAATTTGTTTTTAAGTAGTCTAATACAAATGTCATAATATAATACAGCATGTTATCTTCAATGAAAGTGGACAGTTTTCTCACATTTTTGGTTTTCATAAACTTTAGTGATTTAAAATATAAACAAAGCTCTTTATGAAATGTACTAAATGTTTTGATTTTTAAGAATCTGCTCTTGTGAATGAAACCTTTCCCAGATATTAATAAAATATTAAATTCTGAATCAAACAATTTATGACCAGAAACCACTCCAAATATTACTATGTTTTCTCCAATTGAATAAGAATAGGGAACTTTGAGCAGCACCGACAAAAAATAAAAATAAATAAATATTCCCAAAACTATTAACACACATACATTCAATCAAAAAAACAAAAGATCAATTGTTTCTATATGGGTCTCACAAAAAAAAAAATTCTGGTATTGAAAACCAAAACTTACGGGTAAAATTTCCTTGTACGGCTAAACAGGATTAATGATTTAAAAAAGAAGTTTAAAATGGTTTATCGGACTGACTGACCACTCCCCCCTCGCCTTCCAAATACGAAGTGACAAAATGTCCCAAAAAGGTGAACTCCCAGACTTCTATTGAGAAATAAACAGCTATTATGCAGCCCTTCTATTCGTCAGAATAACTATTCTTGCTCAGCTTCCTTTTTAACATATTCTTGCTAAAGGGCTCAAGTGCAAGTTATTCCAATTATATACTGGTCAATCAAATGCCACAGTAAAAGTCTGTGGTCTCACCTTGAACATTTGATCGACAGTTTCTCACGAGCCCGTGTTTAATGGAAGAGGTGTGGCATTCTAACATCCTTACACATGATTGGAGAGAGTGATTGCTATAGAAACGTAGTCTCAGACCAACTTGAACCAATCCCTTCTTACTGATGACGTCTGGTTCCAGCATGATTAAGGGCGTATCGTGGAAAAATGGCGACTGAATTGACTGAATTTTGTTGGAACCGGAACAAAGTAATTTTCTATGGGTGACATCACACTCGCTCTGGGATTCTCTGTTTGCAGATGACATTCTGATCTATGGTGAGAACAGGAAGCAGGTGGGGGAATATCTAGAGCGGTGGAGGTTTGGTCTGGAAAGGAAATGAAGATCAGCCACAGAAAGTATCTGAGTAAATGAGAAAGACCTAAGGGGAACGGTGAGGTTACAGAGGTTCTTGGATATGGAGGACATGCGTAGTTTTTGAAGAAAGGACACTGTTCCCATGGTGAGTCCTGAAGCAGGTAGGTTAAAAGTATTGTTGGAAGTCTGAATCAAAATGGACAATAACATACACACGAGCTCATAATGGCTGGAAGATCAATATTCAAGTCCTTCCACACCTGAAACAAACCTTTAAAAGCACTTTCAAAACATAACTTTCTTTTACATTTTGTGCTGGAATTGCCATTTCAGTACCCTTTCAATGCACCACTTTTATAATCAGATGTAAAATTCCTGCTCTGCAGCGTACAGAATAATCCCAGAGGGAAATAAAGTCAGGAACGCTGTTTTAGCAATTTCATCAATTTTAATGTCTCCAAGTTGTGCTTCAGATTTGAGCTGTTGATTGAAAATATTCCAAAACAAGACAGCACAGCTACATTCCATAATAAGCAGCAGTAACACTGAACATATTTACCAATAATCATTGTACACAGGAATGTTTACGCATTCTCCCCTCAATGTTTTCTGTAGCATAACCTTTAAGGGACCACACAACAGTTTTTGGCATCTAGTTTGGTTGCTACTGGGAAATTAAAGGCATTTTAACATAAACTCTGTTGCTCATCCTAATGCAATTAAAATAAAGTCATCACTAGATGTAAATGAACTAGATGGCTTGGTGCATCAGCACACGACAAACATTCAGACATACGAGTCATAAATAAATTCAGTGGGAGTTTAGCCATCAGAGAGCTCCACATCTTCCAAATGACGGATCACCAGTCCAGACTATTTTACCCCCTAAGTGCAACACTACCATCATGAAATAACGGACTTGGCAGGGAACCACTACATAGTATGTCTGCAGAAAGGCGGAGGCTGGCGTACAGTATGCTGCTGGTTTACATCTCAGCCGGACTTAAACAGCAGAATAGCCACTTGACCCAAGTAGAAGTAGATGAAATGCTTTGTCTCGTGGGTCACATAGCTACCAAAGTTCCTTCCAACAATGCAGTGCCATGTCGGGTTGTATTTTTTGTCAAATTCCTGCAAATAAATAAATAAAAAGGCACATGTTAACAAGATTTCTATACAGAAATATTGATCTGAATGTTGTTGTTTTTCCCCAGAGACCCAACTTACCTTCTTGACATATGCAGCAATATCTTTCTCGATATTGTACTTCTCCATGGCTTGCATGGCACAGTCCACTGCATCCTGCTGCATTTCATCAGACATGTCTGCATTTTTGATCACCGCCTTCTTGTCTGACATGATGAGCTTTTGTCTGCATATAGACAAAGTAAAATGTATAGGAGCTTGAAATGGAAACTACAGTCACGACCAAGCCTCCCTGCTTTTAGAACCAACACACACACATTACAGGTCAGCATGTTCTAATGTACAAATGTAACTTATCTAGGAGAAAAGGTCACTGAACTGAAGGTGTAGCGACGTGGGCACTAGACAAAAGTCTGAATTTTCCTGCAGGCATTGCTCATGTTGCTGCGTTCCCGTGTGCCAGCAGAGAAGTATATTGAATTGCGGCGATGCAGCGTTAGGTTTCATGGAGCTTTTTAGCAAACATCGCCGCGAAGAACTTAAGCGCACGCGCGCAAAACCCACTCCGACGACAATTAACAAAAACAAAAATAAACTGCTTCATTGCTCTTACCTAAATCTCTACGCAGCTGCAGTAATTTCAGGTGAACGTTTCGGGACGCCGCACTGATTTTCTTTCATTTATGGAAGGACGCATGGTGTGTTAGCTCCTCCCTCCATCTTGGTCCTGCTCTGTGATTGGCTGCGCGGAAGCTTCCACGCAGGTGGTCATGTTTTTTTACTCGTGGACAGAAGCCTGCAATTTATTTCCACCCAGAATGCACTGGTTTCCAGTATGGCCGTAAAAATAGCAATTTATGCTCAACGATGTAATATTTGGAGGATTAAATACTTTTTTCAGTCTATTAAAATCAGATTTTTTAAACCAATATAAAGGGGTCGGTTAAATTTGAATTGACTTCAATGTAAGAAATGGGATAATAAAGCTAAAACTACACGAGTCATCATGAATTGTATATTTTAATATTATTAAAAAAACGAAGGGTTATTTTAATTAAATAACTGTTTAGATTGTCATTGTCAGAACCTTCTTTCATTAAAAGAAATCGAATGTAAACATCATAACTTACACCTTGCGGGCAATAAAAAGTAAATAAAACAAACAAACAAACCGTCTTAGTAACAAGTCCTTTGCTGTTCCTAAGCAAGAAATGGTACACTTGAAGTTAATTTTTATTTAGTTTACTTGAGTAGAATTATGGCAAGTACGTCAGTATATATACATGTAGTGCAAGAAGTATACTAACTGAATACTTCTGACTAAATTGGAACAGTTTAAGTTTACAATATATATAGATATAAAATGAAACATCAACATATACTATCACACTTTGTCAAAGACATATAGTTGTACACTTAAACTATTTTTTGCTAAAGATGACAATGCCCTTTGACAATAAGTCACAAATATAGTAGGAAAGCCTGTTAGGTCTCCCATTAGTCAGGAACATGCATTCGTGGGGTGATTTGAACTGTCAAATCTTTTACATTGGCTAACTTGCACCCAATGCTGGCTGAAGACATTCCACAGCAACTCATGAACAGACTGAGAACCAGCCTGGCTATTGAAGAAGCTATGTGTGGATTTCCCAACTGCTACAAACACCAGAATGGATTCATTTTTAAAGTGGCCAATAGTTTTGGTTTCTTCAAACTTGATTCATCCAATCAACCATGAACCAAGGTTCAGTGGCAAAAAAAAAAGCTGTTTAGAATTACCGGAGAAGGTTTAGCAAATTTGTTATACTAATTTAAGACACACTCAGCTCTTCTGTTCTTACCACAAATAAATGGTTCCTATAAAAATACACAAATTAGACAGGAAAACTACGGAAGACGATTAGGACCATGGAAAAAAAAGGGGTGTAGAAAACTTCAGATTAAAGTCAGAATTCTGAGATTAAAGTCAGAATTGTATATGCCCCTTTTTTCCTACATGGGCCTTATTGTATTCTATAGAAAACAGACATTTCAATAGTAAAATAAATTGCCCTTGCAGGCTCCCATACCCCTGAAGGTTCTTTAAGGACAGACCACTGAGTAGATAGTAGATAAATCTTACTCGGACGCTCTCTTTTCCTTTAGATCCTTCAGGTTTTAATTCTTCAAATAAATTCACTTTTCACTCCATTATTTGTTTTTATCCTTTTCTATAATTTTTTTATCCCTACATCTTTTGGTTTTCATGTACAGCACTTTGGGTAGTCAAAGGTTAGTTTAAAATGTGCTATTTAAAAACAAACTAGTCTAATAAGATTTGATGACTTTGAGAAGCCGTACACATACATCCAACCTTCAGTTCACTAGAATGTTAACTGGAAAATTGCTTGCAATTCATGACCAGAAATGTCCAACTTGTTTTTCATGCCTCAACGCATCTGAACTCCTACTGAAAAACATTCCATCACGTAGTTCCTGTCCCATAATTTTAGACTCCATGTCTATACAAATTCATAATTTCACGTATGGCTGTCTCATATGCGCAGTTAAAAAAAGTGAACAGACACCCGTAGTGTTACTCAATGTTTTATTAAAAGAGAATAAAGCTTTGAAATACTGGAGACAAGAGTCAAGGGGGAAAAAAATGTTTTACCTATTTAAAAAAAAAAACAACCTAAATGGGGGGGAAAAAATAAACAAAAAACACATTAAATGTCACATTCCTTAGACATTTTTCATGCCCCCCGCCCCCTCCCTCTACTGCTGTCAAAGGTTTCCCACTATTTACCGCTCTCCTTACGCGTGGAGATCCATCCTGTCACTTCCAGACCTCCTCCTGGATCTGATCCAAGCTTTGCTCCTTTTTATCAAATTACCAATCTTCCGAATATAATTCCTCCTCCTTATCCCATCAGTAATTGCACCTTTGTAGTTTCAAAGATATAGATGGAATCATTTGTCTAAATAGGTGGCCAAATTTTATTTGATTGGGCTACAAAAAAACGATTCCGGTATGCCAGGGTTATGTGGACAGGGCCAGGGTCGTGCTCCATGTATCCATCCTGAAGCCTAATCCTAATCTGATCCTGAATCCTGATCCAGCTCCGGAATGGGGAGACAATGAGCCCAGTCCAAACCTTCAGAATACCAGCAGCAAAGAGAAGGAGGTGAGTTAGAATCACACCTTCAAAATAAAATTCACTGTTATTAATAAATGCAGCTACCAGGGAGTTTACTTTAGGGGGATAAAACAAAGGGCATCAACTAAATTTAAGCCCAAAGTTACTTTGAAAACAGAGAGATGAAAAAAAAGTAAAACAAACAAACAAAACAAAAAAACCTAACAACCTTAGAGTCTTCCGAACACAACATGGTTTACTGTAACATTCAACAGCAATCTACTGGAAAGTGGGTGTTTGCTTTAAAAAAAAAAAAGTCACAATAGCCTCATAATGCAGATTTCACAGTTTACAAGGCACAGCCATCATACCATTGGTGCCATATTTGACTCCTCCTCCTCCTGTTTATCTTAACATGAACTGTTTCCTCTCTTCCCATCCTATCCTGTTCCTCTGAACTCTACAGAGAAACACACAAGAAGGTCAAAAGACAATTGTGTTTGCTAAGGAGAGGCAAAAAAAGCAAAAGAAAATATAATTTCAGATGGACAGCCAGGAGAAGTGTACTGCAGAATGAAAGAGAGATGGACAACAGAAATCATGTGTTTGTGAGAGGACTCTAGGGAAAATGGGTCACGGAAACAGACTATAAAGTCGCCAAATTAAAAGAAAATAAAGGAAACTGACAAAAAAAAGTGTGAGGAAAAAGAAAACAGACAACACGATGGAACACGGGTGTCATGAGATGAACCTCCAGGGGAACACAAAATTTGTTGGGTGAGCGCTTTCATCTCCGCCTCGCGGGCAAACCGCTGCTGCTTCCAAACGTTTAGGTACGGGAGCGAGAACGTGAGCGGGAGCGAGAACGGGAACGCGAGCGGGAGTTGGAGCGCCGAGGCGAGTAACGGGGAGAGGCTCGGTTGCGCCGTGGGGAGTAGCTGCGAGATCGGCTCTTGCTCCGGCTTCGACTGCGGCTACGAGAGCGAGAGCGACCGTAGCTGGGGCTGCGAGGGCCGTCCGTCTTCACACGAATGTAGGCCGTCTCTCCCTATACACAAACATGCAAACACAACAATGTTCACCTTGTATAGACAACAACAAGACTCACCAGAAAGCGATTGTGCCTGTTAGGGTCAAAGGTCCTCACGTTTCTGCCATTTCCTTCAGACTCAACACATCATACACACAGAAACATGTTTGTACAGCTATGACAATAAAGACATTGTACTGACTTATTATTATTATTATTATTATTATTATTATTATAATACGGACTTCACAAGACATCCATGGACTTCAAGACCAGTGCAAATGCAAATCAACAGTAGCATTCCTTTTTAGTTTCTTTGGAAATAAATTAAAAACAAAGTACAAATGTAAAGGTTATGTTGACATTAAGCCTGAAATTAAAAATGTCACAATTTAACACAGATGTGCCTCAAAATATTTTTCAGTAGAGGATCAAACAAATTCTGATGGAATTTTAACTTGCATAACCTGGATGTGCATACAGTGCAGCTTCCATCTTTTAAGGCCAAGTGATGTGCACAATAAAAATTGTAAATGTCCCTATTTGTAAATGTTGCACATTTGTGAAAACAGTGAAATGTACAGAGGCTCATGGAATTTTCCACTTTTTAGCAACAAAGTTCTACCAGAATTTAAATGTTTTGCTTAGAAGATAAAGAAAACTGCATAAAATGACTTCACGTGTCACCAAAAGTGACAAGAAGATCTGTAAAAGTCCAATACTTCCAAGGAAAGACGGTCGGATTACTTTATGATTTATGCAATAACTGTAGAAATTTGTGACAGTATAGTTGCCTTCTCTAAAGATTAAGGTTACACTTATGAACTGATATGCTGTCCCATTTCCATGGCATAAAATACACATTTAAAACTCCGTGCAGTTTGGAAGAATCTGGTCATACAAATCTTTGTAGACTTGTAAGGGAAAGGGGTTGTAAATTTTTGTCTGGAGCTTTGGATTACACACCTACATACAAAAATAAACTAAAAGTAATGTCACACAAGTTCACTGTAGCTTAATTTCTACCCTCCCTTTCTTTTCCTTCACTCAATTTCATAACACGACCCATTTGAAGCCATTTTGAAGTTAGTGTTAGACTTTCCTTTGTTACGTACCTCGTGGGAGCGGAACTTTGTGTTATCCAATTTACGCACAGCGTACGTCATATCTTCCTTGCGCACAAACTCCACCACTCCAGTGCCATCACGGAACACATCAGCATAACATACATCACCTGCCTCCCGCATGTGATCCTTCAGGTCCTGCCAGCTTCCACTGGGGGGAAGACCTGGGGGGAAAGAAAGCGATGAGCATTTTTGCCAAACACAATTTCAGACGTGTTGGACAGGCAGAAAAAACAAACCCACCTGACACAATCACCCTGTTCTCGGAGCGCCGGGACGGGGGACCGTACCTCCCCCTTGGCGGTCCCATTCCTCCACCTCCCCCACCACCGCCGCCACCACCTCCTCCTCTCCCACTTCTCGGAAACTCCACACGTAGACGGTAGCCATCGTAATCATAACCGTCTCTGCCGTACACAGCATCCTCAGCGTCCCTGTTTATCAAAATCATGATAAAACATCCGTTAAACAATAATATATATATATGTATGTATGTATGTGTGTATGTATGTGTGTATATATATATATATATATATATATATATATATATATATATATATATATATATGACAATTTATTTTGTAAATTTCTTTTACGCTCAACTGTAAATGTAGATTTTAACTTAAGAGTCCATATATTTAGTCAATGTAGATTAAAAAAGAAAGTTAAGAAAAGCAAATGAAATAAAGGCATACTCATAGATGCATTTGTATACATGACAATTCCCTTAAGAAATTGTTAGGAACACCAAAACCTTTCTTTCGGAGCGTAAACATACACTACAACACATTAAATCTTTTAAACATGAAGTTTGTCGAAAATTGTCAAAGAAGTTGTTTTAGGTGGTCTTATATTCATTTGTGGGTCTTTTCCTTCTTTTGAGCAAATAATGTACAAAGCTAGAAACTCAAAACATTTATTTTTTGGCTGGTCAGCACAAAAAGTGATGGAAATTCATGTTAGCCATTCATAACACGTGCAGCCAACATGCACATTGCTGCACTGCCTCCGCGTATTTAAACTTAGGCGTAAAGTTCGATCAATTTCTCGGTGTGTTTGATCCATCCCCTGGTGAGCAGCAGGAACAGCCGCAGTCATGAGCCATTTGGTGGTTTTACTCCAACAACAACCGTAATCCTAACATTAAGTTAACCCTTTTGAGTCCGTGTAGCCAAGAAGAAAATGCAGCACGTACTTCGAAAATTACGTGCGAGAGGAAACCTGATCTTTTTTTGAAAAATTGAGTTGAATCACATCTTGAAATGTTACAATTATACCCAATATCAACATTTGATTTAAAACAAACAAAGAAATTCTTACGCGGTACTTTCAAAATTATTCTAGAAGATCAGGTGGTGAAAAATCGAGCAACCATCACGTGTGGACTTCACAATTTCAGCAGAAATGAACTTTTAAAGCTCACCCGCGGTGTTTTTAGATGATAGCTATTGCAAAAACTTTAAGCTGCTCATGTTTGCATTTGGTGAAGCGGAGACACACGACTAGCAAGAAGAAGTACGAGTTTCCGTAAGAAGGCCTCAACAAAGATAGTCTATTAACTCACCCCTCTTTGAAATAACTTTAAAAGAGCCACGCGGAAGCAACATTAATACACGTTTACACAAAATCCAGCTCATAAGCCTTTAAAAGAGGCCAAGGTTTTTGACTGCAACTTGTATTTGTAAAAGTAGCTAGCTAGCTAGCTAGCTAACTGAGGCGCTAAAACGTGGCGGGGCAGCCGCTCACCTCGGATCCTCGAACTGCACAAAGGCAAACGGCGGTCCTCCCCGTCGGTTTTTCAGATCAATGTCACGAATAGATCCATATTTGTAAAACAAATCTTCCACATCTTTTGAGCGAATGTCGGGGGGAAGGTTCCCCACGTAAATGCGACAATCGTTACTTCCCGCGGGTCCCCGAACGAGTCCTCCGGACATGATAACGCAAACAAAGCTAGCGCTAACCCGAGATAAAGGTTTGACGCTACCGGAGATTCTTCAGAAGATATTTACGCGAAATTCCTTTTCTCTGATGTTTACTGAATGCTAGGTCTACACGAATGATATGTCATTCGCAACAAACTGGATTAGCAGCCCTCAAAGTAGATGCAGGAAATGCGGAGGAGATTTTAAACGTTACGAGATTTGGCTAATCGAAACCTCTGCAAACATCCGCGCTTCTGTTTCTTCTTTGTCTTTGGAACAAGAGAAGCGTCTTAAAGGGGAGCTTAGCGCCATCTATTGGACGGAAATGGTTGTTACAGTTCCACCTCCCTGCCTCCACCCGGAAGTGCCAACCTCTCCTCCCCTTCCTGTGTGCCTGCTGCCCCCTGCTGGAGAAAGGACTCATCCGACTCTTTTAATAATGAACTCTTCTCATGAACTGTGAGAACTGTGCTTTCTCTGATCTGTTTCTCTCATCATGTCAGGTTAATTTTAATGCACAATCTGTGAAAAAATTGTAGCACAAATGAACATGTCCCCAGCATTCTTTTATTAATGACAAAGGTTTAAAACTGTCATGTTTTGGATAGGTTGCTATAGAATAAAAATTCCACTAGATATTGCTAAATCTTTTTCAGCACAAGTTTCAAGAAAGCCTTAGTGCCTCAGCTGCTCATCACCATCATTAGAATAAAACCACCTTTACCAAATCTGCTCAAATCCATTTTCTTAACCCCACCCCAATCAAATATCCTATGAAGCGTTTTTTTAGACAGGAGTTGCTGGAGAAAATCCAAGCATGCACAGAAAGAATACACAATCTCAACACAGAAGGGTGCCAAATGGCTTGAACCAGGTCCTTCTTATTTTGAGGCAAGAGGGTTAACCACTGTACCACAGTGCAGCCCTTATGCAAACATCTACACGTAAACAATGTTTGCCCCGAAATTGTCCTTAAAATCATCATCAACATGAAAACTGATGATTGATGAGATTTTTTAAGTGACACAACATTTTCTTTCTGATCTCCACATACAGATAAAACAGATAAAAAAGGTTTGAGGTTAAGTTTTGTGTTTATAACTCAACATTTTGTTTGCAATTGAATACATTTGGATTTCAAAACTGTGAGTTTTTTTCAGACTGTGGAGGCACAAATCTAACTTGATACTCATCCACATGTGTTAAAGTCTGCCCTTTGAGGCCGACTGATCGTCTTTCTCCATGACGTCACCAAGCTCCTCCCAGAAATGACTTTTATGAAGTGATATTTATGCCACCACATTGCAAACCAAACTTTCTAAGTAGCAAATGAAAATATTAAATATTTGCTTTCAAAATTTTGATCATAGACTTTTTGCCTATACAAAAGGCAGCGTGCAGCTGCAGGTACCTGTGTGGGGGGCAGTAACCCTATCTTTAAACTAATTTGCTTGTTTAAAATATTTATCTTGGTGTGCAGAACTATTTTTGTCATTAAGTATGAAGACATGAAGATTGACGACTGATTCCCTATACGGTGCTCAAACCTGTGCTTCTAAAAAAAAGATGCTTTCTCATTTGCACGTTTCGGTCAAATAAAGCAATAAATTAAATTCAACATTAATAGTAAAAATATGCAAAACATGTTTGAAATGGAGGCAGGAGCTTAACTTTGCCTGGCCCTTAAATACACTAAAATGATACTAACAAGAGGTCAATGATAGCTAAATAATATAATCATAACTGAACAATCCTAAACGGGTTGATCATCAGTAATAATAATGGTAGCAACAACATTATATGCTTATATGTGACTGGACAGGTTTACTAGTACAATTTTTGGTTGATATTGTTAATGTTCACATAAATATCTTCATACATGCTGGTATTTATCATATATTCTTTTACTGTTCCCAAAGCATACATGGCTGCAACTGTTTTTAAACTTTATAATATTTTTACATTGATTTTTGTTAAAACCAAGGACTATTACATATTTCTTGTTGCACACTGAGATAAAAAAAAATCCCCCATGGTTTGTTTGTACTGTTGGTAATTCAAAATGTCCTGTTCCTCTTAGATTATGGTAGTTTTTTTCCTACAATAAATAATTTTTGGAGTTATGTGCTTTATATCAGTACTGTTTGATATTTTACAAGATCCTGTTGTTTAATTTTCACTGTTGATTAGTAGTTTGGATGCTCGCTTTTTGTAACATGTATAACAGATGTAATGTGCATTTCTAATTATTCCCCCATGTCATCACAGTAGGTAAGGATAATGAAGTCAAGGAAGTGTTTAACTTTATTATAAAAAGATTTTTTTACGATTTGTGTTTTAATGCATCGGTTTTCTATGATAGTTTCCAGTCAATTATCCCTAAAGACGTGTTTTCTTGTTCATTTTCAATTGACCTAGTGCATAAAAGAGCATTTTATTCCAACTGGTTGAATGAATGTGACAAATAGGGCCGGAGAAATGAGGCAAACCTTAGTGTTTACTTCTAACAAACTTAAAACAGCTCAAATATAAAACATTATGAATCAAGCATTTAATCCCAACATCAAATACAGCAGCTTTTCTTTAAAACCTCTTAGCTCTTTAAAAAAAAAGAAAAAAAAAAGAAGAAGTTAACCTCAAACATCACCTTGGTAGAAAAAAAATCCTCCATGCTTGCATTTGTACGTTCGTGTAAAAACTACAAACAAAAATGTTTGTTTACCAGTGCTTTTTTTTGTTGTTCATTCAAATTTCTGCAGCTCAAGTGTCTCTCAGTCCTTCTTGGCTTGTTTTTCTCTGTACCGTTGTCTGGCTTCAGATGCCATCTTCAGCAGTGACAACAAAATGGGCACACACATTGGCAGGAAAAGAGGAATATAGATGGCAAATTTCTGGTCATCGGGAAAGTAGAGGAGGTGGAGGAGGGATGGATCAAAAAAGGCTTTCTCAGACGCCAAGATGGCCTCTTTGCTGTACTGCAGGGCAAAGCCAAGGTTCCCGGCCTCCAGCTCAGCCACAGCCAGCTGCACAGATGTGACAGCACTGGACACCTAAGAGACAAACACAAAACTCCAACTGTAAGCGCAATTCTGCAATAAATATTCCTTAAAAACCCACTCAGAGGAAAATTGCGTTTTTGGTGTTTTCAACATGTTTTTGTAGCATTTTTCTGATGATGGAGGAATAAATCAAGCTTTAAATAGCATTGCTAAGTATTTCCGTATTCAGATTGGTGTGAATCAAAGGCAGACAAAAAAAATGCAAACTGAAAAAGATCATATGTGTGACGAAGTAAAAACGCTGGGTGGACCACAAGCTCCCTGCTCTGCTCCATTCTGATGCGTTCACTTGCCCACAAACAGATCCATGTCCGTCTTCGCTGGATAGCTCCGATATATTTTGTAGGCTGGGGGTGTGAGGGGCTGTAAGCTACTGGTAGATCGTGTAAATAGAGAGCTCTCAGCATTTGGGGAGGGGAAGAGAGGGTGGGGTTGATCTGCCCTAACGGTACAGACTCAGAGGTGAGCTTGAATGAAGTACCGATGCTCTGCAGAAACTGTCCTAGAATCCAACCGTTTAAAAAAACGTGTCTAAAAATGGCAAAAATCATCATTAAAAGACCACTGGGGACATTTTATTTGTAAAAGATGCTATTTGCTCTAACATCCTAATTTTCATCTTACATAGAAGCTGTAGTAAAATTTCTATGCTCTGGTATTCACTACAGTTTCTCTCACAATTGAAATAATAAAAGCTAAAGTAATTTAGGGCTAAAAAGAGGGCTAAGTTCCCCCCACCCCCACCCCTAGCAGAAGCACATATAAATAAACAACACAGACAAAGTAATGTTTTTCCAGCTGAGGATGCCGTCTACCTGCTGGGCAATGTTGTCGTTTATGACAATGTTTCCTATCTGGTCCAAGAGCTGCGCTAGAGAAGTGATGGTTGTGGTCGCCGTAGCAATATTTTCCACACTCCGACTCCACATGAGACGGTCCAGCTCCCAGTCAGCCAGTCCTACGCTGCCGCAGGGAGCCACCAAGAAGCCTGGGGGAGGAGGGGAGGACTCCATGCCCACCAACAGCCTAAAACCACACGTTAATGGGACGTTTCTAGTGTGAAGGAGACAAAGACGATTAGCTCCAGAGGAAACAACTTTTTTTACCGAAGTTGTGTCAGGAAGACCCCCATGACTTCAGCCATGTTGATGTTGATGTTGACAGGAAACTCAGCCTCTGGTCCATAGAGATTTTTAACATTATACACCTAAAAAACAGTAGTAGGTGACTGTAAGTAAGGCTCCAAAAATATGTTATTTATTGCAAGATATGTCTACAAGTCCAAGTGGAATAAGATTTAACACATTTAGCAAAAAAAAAGCACAGATACAAAGGTCTGACTCCATGTTATTGGATTTTTTCCCATGTAATGTGTTGAGATGTATATCATCCATATAAATAGCTCTAATTAGAAGTTAAGAACCAGATTATGATAACAGTGTAAAACAATAAATAGTTAACTAAAGTTTAAGTGTTTTTTAAGCAATTAAATACAGTCTTTGACAAATGGTCACATTTAATGGATTTTATGTTTTATATTCTATATGTTTAAGTGCAAATATGTCTACCTATGAATAATAGTAATTACAACGGCATCGTTTACACACATATATACATAAAAAAAATAATATATATTTTCCAATTCTAATCCACAGGAGAACATTTTGGGTGCATAAATTAGATAACACAAAGTAAGTAAGTAGGTACGAATCTACCATCCTGTTAAAGACCCACTTTAGTGAAATTTAAGCTTAGAATTGCATTTCCTCATTCAAATCGTAAATAAGTAGCAGGCAAAAAAACTTGTTCGAAAAGGGCCTTTTTTGACATAGAACATATGATGACATAAGCTGCTTGTGTCCTCAAAAACAATAGTTCTTTTTTATTTTTATTTGAGGCTAAAAACAATTATATTTAAAAGACCACTGGGAAAGCTTTTAAAATATCTCAAAAGACGATCAGAGTGGGTCTTTAACATCATCCAAAGTCACTTTTAGATCAGTAATCTTACCATAATCCCCCCCCAACGCGGAGAGTGAAATGCATTCGAAGGAACATCCATTTTCTTGTGGTCCTGAATGTAAAGTGGTGAATGCTGGGCGTCTGGCACATACAGAAGGAAATTCAGCACCGGGTTGGAGGAGGCAGCATTGGAACCTGGAGTTGAATGAAACTAACGTAAAAAAAAATGCTCCCCTTTTTTCTATTGTATTTTATTGTCAGTATTTGCAGTTTTACCAAGTCTAGCCTCCACTGGGTTGATGACATGAGCAAGGCTGTCGGCGTGAAGTATGAAGGCGCCGCGGTCGTTGTTGTAGCGTGGGTTGACACCCAGCATGGCGTAGTGTAGCATCTGTTAAAAGCAAATGAAGGACAAAGCTGCAGGGTGACTTTTCATGATGACTCTGCACTTTGAAACTTGTGCAGTGCTGCCTGTCGTACCTGAGAGTCCATGCTGAAGTTGGCCAAAGGAGAAAGTTTCGAAAGAAAAGGCTGGATGTAAGTCTGAACAGCACCCTCTATGTCCCAATGGAGCCTGTGTGACTTTGGGTCAGGGTTCAACAGACTGAAAGTTATCTCATAACCTAAAAAAAAGGTAAGGACAAGCACATAATATAAGGGAAAAAAAAAGACTGCAAAGAAATGTGACCAAACCATAGATAAAAACCAACCTGGACTGGATGTAAAGGCTCTCATACTATGAGTCATACTTTCTTTGCTGCTAGGGTTAAAACGGACTCGATCACTGAGGGCAGCTGTGATGTCCGTGTGACTGAAAGACATCACCTGAAGCACCTGCTTGATTTGAGGCTTCAGGACAGCCAGTAGCTGCTCCACCGTCTTTCCTGCTCTCATATCAGCATTGATGCGTAGTATGGCCGTCCGGCGTTGACCAATATACACTTTGACATTCTAGAGAGGATTTTAAAAAGTTTCTTTACAGTCCAGAGACTAAAATTACTGAAAGCTTTGAGTTAAAAAAAAATCACTATTAGAATAGAAGTATGAACAGCTTTTACCTCTGGTAGCAGCGAGGAGACCTCAGGAATCACATACACCACTGAAGAACCACATGGGCTTTCACTGAGCATGTGCAGAGATAGATCCGCCTCTGGAAAAGGACACCGCAAGAAACAGAAGTAATTATACCCGAGGTTTCACTGACACAACACACTATTTGATAGGTAGTTCACCTGCAGCGGTGGGCTTGCCCAGAGCCTCCTCTTCCATAATTGTAGCTGTTCGGTACTTTATTTCATGAGTATACCTCAAAACTGTGTTCTCTAGAAATGGGAGAAACAGTTATTCATGCTGGTATGGACTGCATGACTTCAAAATCCAGGGCTCTAAAGTGCGTCACCATCCACTGCATGCTCCTCATCCTGCGTCTGGGTCAGGGGGGGCCTCTTCTGCTGCTCAGGGGTCAGGGTGCCCCGTGCAAACACAACTTCAACATCAGCACTTAAATGCAGCTGCAAGGAGAAAGAAAGAGTATTCCAACACACAAACGCAAAAGTAAGAGAGGTTAACCGGGGAGTTTGGTGATTTCCTGGAACAGAGACAGACCTGCAGTTTAGAGAGGTCCTTTATCTGGCTGAAAGGTAACCAGGCGCGGTACGTTTCAGTCGTTCGCCACCACAAGGGGACCCCAACGACGATGACCACGGCGGCGATAGACAGGGCAGCAAGCTGACCTCGTCTGCGCTCTGAGAGAAACCCCAAAATGCCAGAAGTACATTGTTGTTGCTAATCGTCCTGATGTTCATTTCATGTTTTCATCATACAAACAAAAGACACTCAACACAGATTTTATACATAAGACAAATTTCTTTGGTTACAAAAAAACAACTTATATTTGATTTATATTTCATTAAGCAGCTTGCTTAAAAACGCTATTGTTCGTCATTTTGCATCCAAATAGGACAGTTAAGTACAAAAAAAAATTTAACTTTCTTCCAAATTCTAAATCAATCAATTTGTAATTTTTAAATGGTTAAACGGCCACATAATCATCTTAACCTATATACGGGGAATTATTAAGGTCATGGTTGAGAAGGAGGATTTAAAATGTTAGAAGACAAATAAAGATATGAAGAATAAACAGTGAATCAAATGTGTTTGGTTGCAGATCATGATCATGCATGTAGCAAATTAGCTGTTAGCATCAGAGCGTCATAACAGGACAAAAATGACTAAACCTCTAACAACTACATCATCTATGATTTTCTCAACATGTACATTTAGAACAGAGTACATTTGATTTCACAAACGTTCACATTAAAAACTCATAAAAAGAAACCGAGCAATGAATTCACTCACCCACTTCCGTGGTGGCCATTTCTGTCAATGAAAGTAGTACGCTCGTTGAAACGACTGACGTAGCGACGTATGTCACGTGACAGCTGAAACAAAATGCGTATAAAGCAAAAGTCTGGATATTACTAATATGTAGCTACAGTTTCTTGAAGAGTAACAATATGTTCTAATACGCCATTGCTATAATAGTCTAAAGAAAACCCTGGGAAAATTCAATTTCAGACAAAATGACTGTCACCACCGGCTACCCAGGTGATATTTTTTAACATACCTAAAAATAAGGTTTCTCAACAGCGCCTGCTGACCTATCCAATTGATCCCAGGGATTTTTCTTTTTTAAACAAAAATATTGCGGGATTCCATAAAGTGTGATTTTATTCTGCTATGCTACAAAGCAGGAACAGATCATTTTAAATCTTACATAAATTTTTTCAAATTTCACTTCAACTCTTTCTGACTCAGACAGAATTTTCATACTTTATACTTTATGGATGACTTTCCTAAATGGCAAGGCAGCTAATAGTGTGACAAAATACTGTATCTACAGAATAACCTAGAAAGAGGTTTGTGAATGTACAAGAGCATATTAATTTAAATACTGAAGGTAGTACAAGTAAAAAAAAAAGTCTTTTATAAACATTTTCTTGCTCAAAAAAATAAAATTAAGGCAAAAGATGCCACACTCAAATCTGAGGGGATCGAACACAAAAATGGAGTCTCCACCAGGTTTAATGTGTATTTTAGTTTATTATCTCCACTACATGACACACCGAGTGCTTCAAGAACAATATTAACATCACAAACAGTATTTCATCAAAGCAGTGAATGTTTCTGTGCTGCTGGTCCCACACGTTGGTCCTTTTATTTATTTTTTAACATACAGACTTCCTCTGATCTTCCTAAGGGGCCAGCAGGGAAAAGCAGGACAGGGGGTAGCAGAGGTGACACGTGCATCACACAATATTGACACCTTCACAAAACAAAATACATCAATTACTGCATGACTTTGAGAGCTAATGTTATACAGAAAAGACACAAATGATGGTTTTAGTTCATGTATTAATGGCCAGAAGGAACACAAGGAAAGAGTAGGGCGATAGCCGGTGTGGAGCGGGTTTTTACAGTACTGTGTGATCTCTGCTGGGACCATCTATCAGAAGTTAACCCACTTCAGATTGTTCACTGTTCTCGTCTTCATCTGCGCTTTAACTGATGCCTACGTATTAGTTGGCCCCACTGTCGATGTGGATGTTGGTATGAGCCTACACTGTTTTAAACGGAAGCGCAACACTAACACTCATGCAGATTTTCGCCTGCTTGGGGGCTCATAGGGAGAAGGCACCTGACATGGAGGCAGGCGCGATTTCAAAGAGGCAAGAAACCAATACTGACCGATGATCTTCATCACATTCTGGAGCCTCCGGCTTCTGCTTTTCAGCCTCATCAGAGACTCAAGCACAAAATTTCAAATTTGCCTGTCACAAACTGTTCAAAGAGGGAAAAAAAAACGATAAGCCTGTTCCCTTTAAAATTTTAACATCACATTCTTTTAAAATACATTTATCTAACAACGTATATAACTCTGATATTAATAGAGAGCGCAGGCCTGTGGTCGATGTAGGAGTGAGAAGGGACAGAAGAGCAGATTTAAGACTAAAACTAGGCCACGTCCGAATGTGGTCGTTCCATGTTTAGTAGGCGTGGTTCGCCACATAGAGAGACTGCGAGGCGGCGCTGCCGGATCCAGATGACGCGTACTTGCCAAGCGCAGCCAGTCCGTTCGCCTGGAAAAGAAAAAAGAAAAAAGATTTTAGGGACGGAAAAAATTCTACTGTGCTTGGATGTGCATGGTTGATTTCAAAGAACGACCTGTGTTGATTTCTAGGACATAGTTTCTGCAGAGCGGCAGGAGTTCATTAGGAGTTTGCTTCTGAATTCATTGACCCACAGCAATTCTGACTCTTTAGATATGCCCTCAATCCAAAATAAATAAATAAATCAAAAACACGCCACAAGAACATGTTAAACACATCGAAAAGACGATTTTCATTGGAGTGGGTCTTTAAGGTATTGGATGTTTTGTTCTGCCTATAGCTCAATATTTGAAAAACAGACGGACCGAGAGAAGAATTACTACCAAGGATTAAAAAAACTGGCTCCCAAAAGGCCCTATAGAAAATCTGACAAATCACAGTCATTCGTTGCACCTAGACGGCTTTTGATTAGCTGGTCGAACTACTTCAAAACACCTTAAACAAAGAGCCGTCATGACTGTCAACAACACCAAAAGGCTGCACAGTGAGTAAAAGGTACAATAGCAGAAGATCAGACCAGTTAGAGAATAATCTCCAGGGATTACGCAGAGTAAACAGATTTCCAGTTTCCAGTACTGACCTCAGCTCGCTTGATGAATTCCTCCGTGGCAGCTTTCTCGTTGCTGAGCTCTCCCTTCCAGGCGTTGAGGGCGGAGGCCTGCAGGGCGCGGCCGTAGGAGAAGGTCAGAGCCCAGGGCTTGAGCAGCGGGCAGGTGTTGATGGCGTTCAGGTTCACACTGGCCTCCTCTTCAGACTGGCCACCAGACAAGAATGTAACTCCTGGAGGGAAAAGGAAAAAAGAAAACAGGAATTAAAAGGGATTTTATTTTAACAAAATAAAACTTGTATTTTCTTGCCAAAATGAAAATCTAAACAGCAAAAAGATGTTCAGCAGCAGATTTACAAAACTGTACGAATGGAAAATGGCTCTATGACTTAATTGATATAGTTTGAATCAATGATTGTGATTATGGGGGCTGTGCAATTTGACAAAACCAGAAAAGCGCCACGCAAGTGCAGTCCCCAAACAACTTTGACGTCTTAACACGTGTGTATGTGAAAAGGTTTTCGACACAGTTGTGAATAAATTCCATAGATTTTGGTGTGCATGTGTGACCTGTGACAGCTGGAGGCACGGTGCGGCGCAGGGCAGTGACGGTAGCCATGGCGATCTCCTGGTTGCTGTACTTGGTGGGACAGGAGTGTCCAGGAGTGACCATGTTAGGCTTCAGCAATGTCCCCTCCAGGTACACATGATGGTCTGACAGAGCCTTGTAGACTGCAGCTAGGACCTAAGAGCAGGAGACGCAAATATTAAAACTCCAACTTCATTTATGAAAAAGGATAAAGCTTCTGAAACACCGATGGGTGGAATTGATGTCGCTTTACCTTCTCGGTGACGTACTGACAACGCTTCAGGTCATGGTCTCCATCAGGAAGGATCTCAGGCTCCACAATGGGAACAATTCCGTTCTAGGAAATGTTACAAGATATTTATGTTCTAGAGACGTGTTTGCTTTGAAACCCCCCTGTTTTTCTTCTTCAACGAATCACTACAAAACACAAACCTGCTGGCAGATGCTGGCGTATCGGGCCAGGACATTAGCATTCTCAAAGATGGCCAGCTCAGAAGGCGTGGTATCG
Source organism: Oryzias curvinotus (assembly GCA_023969325.1). Classification (NCBI taxonomy): domain Eukaryota; kingdom Metazoa; phylum Chordata; class Actinopteri; order Beloniformes; family Adrianichthyidae; genus Oryzias; species Oryzias curvinotus. The sequence continues at coordinate 18,380,494 of CM043719.1, read as the reverse complement.
CTGATCTTCAGCACAGAACGCCACTTGGCGAAGTCTGCACCGTCTTTCTTGTACTGCGCACAACGCTCAGAGAGTCCGTCCAGACCTGCACACATTTAGACCCATCAATCAGAGATTGAGATGTTTCTGTGAGGGTTAGGATTTCTGGGGGGAGGTTCCTGCTGTTTACCCTGAGTTGTGGTCTCTCCGTTTGTACCGGCGAGGGGGACAACACCCTTATCCACCTAGAAAAAGAAGTTTGAAGATCTCTGATGAGGTTCAGACTCTTGGATGGAGTTTTTCCTCCAAACCTTCACTTTCATTATGATAGCTCAAAGCAGTGCCATCGTTTACCTTGATCCCAACAACGATGCCACGGTCCTTGATGAGCTTGGCGAAGGGAATGCCATCATCGGTTTTCTGGTAGAGGGTTTCGTGGAAGAAGATGACCCCTCCGATGCAGCTGTCGATGCGCTGGTCGGCAGTGAAGAGCAGCTGGCGGTAACGGCGCCGGTTCTCCTCTGTGTTCTCAACCCCAATGGGGTTCAAACGTTTTGCCATGCTGCCTAAAAACACATTTGTCAGCATCATTCATTAAATGGACTCTGCAGCTGGTCATAATTGACCTTAACATGTTCTGGAAAATGCAATGTCCATTTATTAAATGCCATTACACATGTACATCATGTTCATATGGCTATGTATGTGCAATTATAGCTTATTGATTATTTACAAGTGCAATTCTACATCATTCTGCAACACTGGATGTACAGACTGTTACATGTTCTTTTAAACACCTCATGCAGTAACATTGTTATTGCATGCACAATAAAATTAAAGATTCTGATTTTAAAAAGATAAATACTCTTTTTAACACTTTTTCAAAAGTATTAACTTTTTCTAGATGAAACAAAATACTACAAGAAGTAAAGACAAATGTGTGTTCTTAAACCCCTATGACCATCATCCAGATTTAACTGGGCCGCGAGTTTAAAAATGCATACGAGGATTCAAATTTAAATTCCAAAAGTGAGATTTTCCGGTGAAGTTGTGAAGGAATACATTATTTGTCTGCAAATTACAGAACCTATTCTAACTTTATTTTTGGTGTGGTCCAAGCAGTGACTTTGTGTCTTTCCAAAAAAACAGAACAAAAACAAAAGTGAGACAAACGTACCAGTGGACTCATCTGCAGCCAGGATGCCCTTTCCTGGGGCTACTATCCTCTGAGCAATGTCCTGCAGCTCCTTCTTCTGCTCGGTTGTCAGTGCGGGGAACTGGTGAGTCATGGTGGCTGAAAGAAAGAGACCAGCGTTACTTTTGGCGCTGGACCTGGCGACTGCCCAGCACTGGCTTACAGCTTATGGCCCTCTATTCTCTGCACTGAGGCGAACTTTTGTTAAGGCACCAGGGGGGGGGGGGGGTGTTGGGGCAGAAGAGGGGGCAAATAAAATGTCAGCAAAAGTACATTCAAAAATGGTGCCAAGTGCCAAAAAAATAACAGTAAAACTATTGAGGTATTTCACGGTTTCAATGGTCTGGAATAAAGAAAATCACAGGATGTGGGGGGGGGGCAGACCCATCACAGGCAGCAAAGAGAGAGCTGACGAGTTGAACACCCTTCTCAATAGGTTTAGCTCTCTGAATGCCTCAGTGTGCAGTAACATCTTCTAGCAGTCTCCAGCACCTTGTTCTCCTCTGTGCTCTGCTGGGGAAGCAGCATGGCAGTCAGTGACGCCAACAGACTGAACAAGCGCATCAGGAAGGCGGGTTCTGTCATTGGCTGCAAACTGGAATCATTTGAAGCAGTGATGGAGAGGAGGAGGTCACTGAGCACGATCTTCTCCATCATGGACAACCCAAAAGCATCCTCTCCACCCTGTTCTGGACAAACAGCGGAGCTCCTTCTCTAGGAGGCTCAGACAGCTCCGCTCCAAAACTGCCAGAAACCAGAAATCCTTCCTACCAAACACAATTCAACTCTACAGTATAGCAGATGACTTTTGCACTTTTTTGCACATTGTTACCTGTTTGTAAATAGTCTTTAAATTATACTGCCTTATTTGTTTACATTTCTGCAACATTTTGGTTTTTTATATTATTCTATATTCTCTTATGTTTGCTGCTATGGCAACGCACACATTTTGATGTGAGTAAAGGCAGAGCAAACAAAAACACATTGACATTCATACCATTTGGAATTTATAATTGGGGGGGGGGGGGGGGGTAAATGCTTCTAAAGATTTTTGTGCCCTCAGATCCACAAACACACTGTGATATGTTCAGGACAACACAATCCTTCAGTTCCCTTACACCTTCCTCCCTCTGCTGCAAATAAGCCGTTAAGCAACTCCTCTTCCTCCCTCTGCATCTGAATCACAGCAGACAGAAGGGGTGGGGGTGGGGGGCGGAGGTTATGAAACCAGGAGTGCTTGAACAGTTGGTCTCCACCATATCTGCAGGACTACATACATCACAGCTCACTGACCCCTCCTCAGCAACATTCCGGCCTCCACGATGGTAAATCAAAGATTTACAAAAATATTGCATTTGTTTCCACCGATAATTTAACATTGAAACTCAATCCAGCTCCATTTGTGTCTGCAGTTGGTGTAAAACCTCCCAAACCGACCCCACAGGGTTGGTAAAATTCCACTAGAATGTGTCCTCCCTCCCACTCACACAGAGCACACCAGGGTACAGGCTCAGGCTCGTCTTTCTGGTTGACTGCACCGATCGCTGATCACAGTTTTATTCACAGCCTCACAATTCCAATGGAATGAGCTGCTAAAAAAAAAAAAAAAGGGTGGGGGGGGATCAGCTCATCTGCTGAGGGGGGCAGGAAGTTAAGAGTTCAGCCCCAGTCTGCTGCATCAATATTTATTAGGAAAAAGATTTTAGATTTTTGGTTTCATCTCCTTGTGTGTGGATGAGTTCTAGTAAAAACACAAAAAAGTTGGAAAAACTAAGCCAGCAAATCAATTAAAACCAAGCAGGAGTGCTACATAAAAATATGACAGGTTTATGACTCAAACACTAAATTCTTCAACAAGGTCACTTGAGTGTGAGGGACCACAGCCAGATATGTTCTGTACCCTACGGTAATCCACAGATTAAAGCTATGATGCAGACCTTTAGAGCACAGAGCAAAGACACTGCAGGTGCAGCATGAGCAACAGTTGGCTGCTATTGATTACATGTATAAAAAAACAAACAAAGGAGACCGCAGCTCGTCTCCCAGGGGGCGGAGTTAGGTCCAAATATAACCTGCAGGAAGACTTCTCTAGTGGGTTTAAGGAAGTATTTACACTTGATAAAGACAGAGCCATGTTTGAAGGAATATGTGGAATTTAGCTCCATTGTGGGTGCAGCTCCACCCTCCCCCTGTTAACCAAAGGGCCGTCATGCTCAGCAAATAACCACATCACTGGCATGCTCCAACAATACAGATGAATTTGGCCATTTTTGTGTCACTGCACAAGTGTTTGGAGGGTCATACCAACTCCAACAGAATGGGCCTCTGGATAATGTAGGATTTATTTCATAGATGCTTCTCCTCACTGTTGAAAATGCACCTTGAGAGCTCAATGACACGGTTTAAGGTTACAAGCTAAACTCAACAGAGGGCACAAAGGGAAATCATAGGAGGGCACAAGAGATGGTATTTATTGATGCCAATCCCACTATTCTGTAACCTGAAGCACCTGGTCTATTGATCATAAACTGATGACCGGGTTGAGGTAGATGGAGCCAAGGTGCAACACCAACTTCCTGTTTGAGGCTAGAACAAAAGTCGTCAGAACAGGTCACCAAACAACCATGGGGTGGGGGCATATTCTTTAGTAGGCCAGTTCATATTCATTGCAATGTCAAATGTTCCAACTTTGAACCAAACAACTAATATCTTTGATGTTTGCTGCAAAAAAAAAAAAAAAAAAAAAAAAAAAACAAATAAAAAAATTCTGTGGCTAGATTTATTGATCTGCTAAATATCTTCTGGTGTTTATAAATGTGGGTCTTTTAATTGGCCAGCGACAGATCTTCTGCTCTACAATGACTTTAGGTGAATTTTAACAAAGGCCAAACCCCTCCCTGCCTTTTATTGGGTCTTTACAGAGAAAGCTCAAGTTTAATGACGTTCAGTTCAGTCAACATGGCGACAACAACAGAGGAAAACACACGGCTGAAATGAGAAATCGCCTCCAAACTAAAAGAAATGAAAGAGTGATTTAGACACAGGTTGTTATAAAAACACTGTGGACGAGTCATTTCTGGGGGGTCAGGTTATACACAAGAGATTCATCTGTGTTATGGATTCATAAATTTCAGTTTAATTCAAAGGACTCCTAGAAAATCCATTGACCGCATATTAGAGCAGGACCAAGTGACCCCCCCCCCCCCCCCCCGACTTTCAAACAGGAAGTACCCCTGCTGGCTCCAAGAAGCCAAAATCCCACAGATGTCAAAGTGGTAGTAACGACCATGAAGGAATACAACTATTCTATTTTGTACTTATCATTGGAAATTTAAGATCTTTAAAGTTTTTATGCAAAGTTAAAATAATTTATTATAAGAGGTGTAAATTCCAAATTGAACATACAAAGCATTAGAACTTGACACTTGTGAGAAGTATTTAAATATATTTATATATAAACAAAACAAACGGACTGCTTATGATACATTTTTTGTTATATTATTAATAGATAAAATGTAAAAGGTCAATGTTAAAAATGAATGCCATTTATAGTTTATCTGCACTTATGCATAGATTTGTTTTTGCGTTCTTCCTTTAAACTGAATCACCAATTAATAATGCAGTTTAATTTCTGTTGCTGGCAATGATTAATATTTTCATGACTGACCCCTGCAGCACCACCAAACAAAAGCAGACTGACCTACAACATGTACTTGAGGAAAGAATATATTTAGTTCAAAATTAACCTTTCAAACATTGATCTCTGAAAAACAAAAACAGACAAAAACTAATGCTACAGGTCATTTAGGTACCTTTAGCTAGGGTTATGCTGATGTGGATCTTAAAAAAATAAATCACTGTCAAAATTATTTATAAAAACAACAAATATTGACATTAAAATAAAAAGGAAAAAAATTTATTCATGAGAGTTCTACTTTCAGACATTGGAATGTCTAAGACTATTACTCCTGCCTGTTGCGCAGCAGCTTGCCTCAATAAGGTAAACATCATTCTGCATTGCGACATCAGTGGCCGAACCTCAGCTGCGTCACACAACTACCCCCCCCCCAAAAAAAATTTTTTTTTCAATAAATAAAAGTAATATGCAAGACAGTAAGTAAATAAGTAAGTAAATAACACACAAAAAAGAGCTCACACCCTTCTGGATCAATGAGAACCCCCCCCCCCCCCCCCCCCCCAAAAAAAAAGAAAAGCACATGATAATAAAATAGCCCAAAGCATTGTGGAAGGTTATGATTTTAAAGAAATCCAGGGGAGAGGGGGGGGGGGGGACAAGAAGGCACATCTGATGCCATGCCAGCCTTCATCACTTTTCCATCTTTACCCTAAAAAGAAGCAGTTCAGTATGCATACAAAGATCACAGAGGTGAAACAATAACAATTCGATTTATTTGGAAGCATCGCTGCAAGCATTAAGCTACAGCACATTTAAAGCTTGCCAAACTATGACACCTATAGCATGAATGCAGCAGCAGGCAAAAAGACTGTGGGGGTGAACTCAATCAATCTACTTAAAAAAAAAAAAAAACTATTACAATTTTGAGATTTTTTTTAAAGAAAGTATGGGTTTCATTACATTTTTTTGAAGCATCATGATCACCCCATGGACATTAATCTGGCTTGCTTTACGCTCTACAATGCAAGTTGCAAGAGCTTCAAGATGGTGAAATGGCTCCTGCAGGGGCCTCACTAGTCAAAGGTAGAAAGCCTGCTTGCTGAATTGGGTTCGTTACCAGACAGGCTGGTGGCCTTGGCGCTGACAGACGTCCCTGTATTTGGGCTGGATCTATCCTCAGACCTTGATCCAGAAGCACTAGCAGGAGCACTGTTACCCATGCGGCTCTGACACAAGAGCCTCTACCGGACGTGTCGCAGTTCAAAGAGAAGTTGACACTTGTGAAAATGTGCAGGGCATACTGCAACGACATTTCTATCCAAGATACAGATCATTTTATGATGTCAAAAAAAAAAAAAGACATAAAAGTGCTCTGTAGATAAAATAAAAAACTAGAAAAATACCCCACCACAAACAATAGGTAAATAATACATGGGTTAAACCAGACTACCAAATATGTTTATGTCCCATAACCTCTGATGTCAAATGTTAGGAGGTATTCTGTACACAGACCAAAAAGAATTTTCAATCTTATACTCATGTAAAAAAAACATTAGGCCAAAACAGCCCTAAATTATTATCTCCATTATTTTTCCTGTTTTTGTTTAAATATAAAGTAGTGTATTTGACAATAACTAAAGACATTTAATTGAAATTTTTTAAAGACAACTGATGCTTTTCCCACGTACACGTGCGTGATCTCATTATACCGTGTTTCCTCGCCCCGCCCCCTCTCCGTCACATCAGTGTCTACGTGCGCTTCAACAGATACACCCCGACAGGAAACAACCTCATCACCGCCTTCCCCATAAGCTACCGCGACTACGGTCTGCAATGTGGGCTAAATCCGTTCTTAAATAACGTAAATTATAAATACAGGGGACTGTTTGCCTTATTGTAAACGTAAAGTCCTTCCAACAGGCCGCTCTCCTTCACGTCCATCCTTGAAGGTCACCATATTATTACGCCCTTCCTCCTGTTGCGTCTGTCGACGCTAAGCCAATTTACGTCTTTTTTTAAGTGAAAAAGTTTGTATTTATTGTAAACATTTAACATGAACGACAATATAAAAGGACAATCAAAATTTGTAATTCATTTCCAGCTAGCTAAAAAAGTTAGCTTAAGATTGTGTCCAGCATCACTTTCCCATGATCAGCATCAATGTCGCCGTCATCTTTCATGTGATCCGTAACAAAGAAGAGTGTGTGAAGCTATAATGTTGTTCAGATTGAAGATGGTTCTCACCTGCTAAGAGATGTCGGAGTGGACACAGAGCAATGTAAGCTGTACTCGGAGGATGCGAAGTCTCCTGTTTCAGTGCTGCAACGCAACGTGACGCTTTACAAAAAGGCTTCGATCGAATCGGGCGGAGCCAGCGCGGTTGCGTCATGTGATGTCTTCATCACGCATGCGCTCTGAGGAGCATCCCTCTGAAACCTGAGTGAAACAGTGAAACGGAGGATGATTTGGCATATTTTTTTCCTCAAACTTGTAAAAAAAAAACAGATAGTCACGCTTCAATTTAAAGACTTGTACTCGTATTTTAACACGTTTTCCCTTCGAAAATATAATAAAAAAATGTTATTTATTGCTTAAAGCATATAATATCCTTGCATATTTATCAAAAACAATTTAGCGGAATAAGATATAAATAAGAGAAAAATGCAAAAATATTAAATATTCTCATTAATAAACATTGTGACAGCAACACTGCTCAAATAGGTGTTCTCCTCTATCTCCCCTCCTTTTTCAAAATATATTCTTTGATGAAAAATAAAACATATGACCAGAGAGTAAACGAGTTTAAAACAAAGCAAATATTAAATACATATACAGCTTTTAAACAACAAATTTATGTAATTTTGTCCAACAAATTTATTTTTTAAATAACAAAAAATTCAAAAAGAAAATGTCCATGTTCCCTATTTGTTGCATCATTTTTCTTTAAACACACCTTTATTTATAGCTGATTCATGAAGACAGCCATCTTGGTTCATCTCAGGTCAATGAATAATCCTTAAGTGACAAAAGAAGAAAGTCGCAGTGTGGTTCACAGAACTTAAAGCATTTGGCAAGTTCTAACCCATGTTGTTCTTTGAATAAAATCTGCAGAATGTTAAAAGACAAAGAAAAGCATCATTTGGTTATAGTTCTGGACCTCGTTTTCAAAATAGTGGCTATGATGAAAAAGGCAGTCTGATTAGAGGTGATTGGAGAGAGAAAAGTGGCTTTGATAGTCGGCTTCAGGTCATCTGCTTTGTTGGGTCTGGTGTCTCTCATCTTCCTCTGGACAACAGCTCATAGATTTTCTATTGCATGCAGGTCAGGGGAGTTTGCTGGCCAATCAAGCACTGTTACACCAGTCATTGAACCAGCTACGGTATCACCATCTTCAATCAACATCTTCATTCAGCTCGTCAACAGAGAGCAGCACGAAGGGCTCTTTCCGGTAGACGGTTGCATTTAATGCAAATTTGAGAGAACCCAGTGTGTGGGGTAAAGAATCTGTCAAAAAGAAACATTCAAAAAGACTATTTCCTATTTTTTCTGCAAAGTTGTGCACAGATTAATAGTTTGTGCACAACTTTGCAGAAAAAAAATGAATGCACAATTTAGTTTTATGTTTGACATGTCTGTTGTACACTATTTGTCTTTGTTTTGAATATGACTTTTCTTTACCAAATTTCCCCTGTTAACCAACTGTCATGTCACGGGGTCACAGGCATACTGTATACATCAAGTCCCGAAACATGGATTGTTCTACTTTGCACATGCGTAATTAAATGTGTTTATTAAACTAAACTAAAAAAGATCTACTCATGTAAAAAAGGTGCATGTCTGTCATAATTGGTTGATATTAAGAGGACACCAAAACAAAAACAGTTAAGCTAATTCAGAGCTAAAGAAGACTAACTGGCTGCTGACCGTTGCTGCAATAAAAACGATCAAATTAAATAGATAATTAGATAGGGTCACTAGGATCAGAATACCAAACTTTCTTTCTTCTTTTGAAATTTCTTTCTTTCTTTTTATGTTGTTCTAATTTTTGAGACTAAAGTTTGGGGTTGTATAATCTTTATGCCACAATCATCAGAATTACAATCACTATTCAATAAGTCTTTGGGATACACAAGTTTTATTCTTGAAAGTGAAAAGGCCAAAATAGAAATTAACATTTACATTTTTTTTAGATGTATTTGTAAACACTGTTTGATTTCTTTAAAACTTAGTATTAAATATACAAGGGAAAATGCCCTAACCTAAAACTGACATTCATTTTGTTGAAATGTAATGAATACTTATTAGGTCCAAAATTATTCTTTCCTTTATTTTAAACATCGTCCAGTATAGGAGAAAAAAGGGTAAAAGATGGGAGAAATTTTGTTTAAAGCAGGTTTTATCTATAGGGTACATTTCTTAGATCAATCATTGTTTAAAGAGCAGAACATATATAAGGTGACAAAAAAGCAAGGACGTAAATTTCATTAAACAAAAAGTATAACCTTCAGCTCTAACAGGTGGATTAAAACATTTCAATTGACTTCAGTGAGCCAGAAAAACAATTAACAGATGCAAAGAGCAAAACACCTCAAGTTTTCTAAAATATGTACTTCCCGACAAAATATTGACATATTCGAAGATCTGGGGAAGTGTGCAGTGACCTGATAATGTGCTGAACTGCTCTGCTTTTCCTGGTTGGAACACAAACCCTTCTTACTGCACACAAACTTTGCTGGTAGACTTGTTCATACAACTTCAAAGAATAAATAGGTCATCTTTAGTGTTTTCCTTCCCCCCCTTGCAGTTTATTTGGTATATACATATGGGTACTGGCTTTAGGGAGTCTATTGGTGTCTTTCTGTTCACTGTAAATAGGGTAATGGACAAATGTTGCCACAGAAAACAATAAAAATACAGGGTAAAAATTAGTGGTTACTTTCAGACACAAACAAGTTGTTTATTATGTAGAATAAAGTGACTTATTTGAAGGACGAGCATAAGTCAAAAAAGCATATAGTCATAAAATGAAAAAAAAAAACATGTTTTAAAATGTATTGACAAAAGACTGAGATCATGTGATAGCTAAATGAGGAAATTATGTTGGTGATGACCGAAAACTTAAGCAACAATTGTGCTCTGTTCCTTCTGTGATAGAAAGAATGTGCTTTCTTTGAATCAAGCTGCACAGACAAGTCAGAAAACCGTTTATTTTAAATATGTAACACAGGGAAATTACAAAAGCATATATCGACACCATACATCTAATCAAATTAGAAAAGATAAAAAAAAAGACAACTCAGATTAACACACTGGATAAACTTCAGTATATAATAATTTAATCTGAGGATTAGGGAAAGTTACAAGAAATTAGACTATTATCTAAACGACTGCAGCTTTACCCAGTAAAAAAAAACTCCTGTATATATAAAAATTTTAGGTGGTGGTAAACATCACTGTTTAGTACAAAGCGAACAAATTTTATTGCTAGTTTTTTTGTCATTGGGAGGTCAGACAGAAAGCAAACTCAAACAGAAAAAGTGAAGAATGCCTCCCTGAGTCCCGTGTTACAAATGAAGCACTTAGTGCACCATGTGAGACGTTTGTTTAAACCACATAAGAACAAAATTCTGATGCTACAAAAACTGCTGTTAGATGAATCAAAGGAGTGGATCACAACATGAGCAGAGTTGCAGATGAGATTGTACGGGAAAGCTAACCACTTCTGCAAAAAAAAAAAAAAAAAAAGTTACACTTTGACGCAACATGACAAATACAGGAAGGAGTTTGGAAATCTGCTCTCCTCACTGAATGGTTGGGATCTACTTGGCTGAAGAAAAAGATAAAGAGAACAAATGCAGAGCATGGAAAACGAAGTAGGAGGGCATTTCTGGGAGAGGTCAAATCTGATGGAATACATACAAAAGGTGTTCGTTAACATGGCAGGCATGACCAGACTGAAAACCAACTTGTGTGGTAAGGTGTAATCTATCTTGCACAATGATGGAGTAAGGAAGCATTGAAGAGGTACTTGGTGTAAAAAGGTAAACAAATGAAAGAAAAAAAAGGTAAAATGTGCTAAAATATATTTTAGTATGTGCTTTTTTATATAAAAACACTTGATTTGCTTCTAAACTATTAATGCATTTAGAATTTAATAAGAATCTACCATGTTGTGTATTGGACATAAAAGAGGCCTATGTATGTTTAAATCAGTGTTTTTCAACCAGTGTGCCGCGGCACACTAGTGTGCTGTGGGAGAAGTTCAAGTGTGCCGTGGGAAATTGCCCTCATTAACTGATCTAACAACATTTCCCATCTCCAGGAAATCAGCTCTTTGTTCATCCAAACAAACCCTGATAAAACACACAGTAGTTAAGAATATAAAAGATCATAAAATTATTTTTTCTTTGTGTTTATTTGATTCTATTAAAGACATTTTGATAAGAATGACTGTACCGCGATTTAGCTGCAACTATAGCTGTTACCGGAAAAATCCCGCCCTTTAACTGTCTCCACCAATCATTCTTGAAGGCTTAATCACATGTCATCAGTCTGACCAATCAGAAGTCGTTAAAGTCTTCACTTCCTTGTTTAGATTTAGCTCAAACGTCTCTCAGTTCTAACTAAAATACCAGCTAAAGCTCGTCTTTAGCGCTGTAGCTTTCCACAGAATCCGGTGTCAGACCGTGGAGCAAGTGAACAAAACAATGAAGCTCAGAGAAGCTGGTCTTTCTGCATTCAGCGGATTTTCGGCACTACATCTCCCATGATGCATTGGGTTAAAATGACTGTCTTAGCGCACAATGAGCCTCTCCTCTTAACATCTTTAGACAACGAACACACATCAAACAGTTTTTGAATCTTTTAACTTAACTTTTAATACAACTTTTAGAAAAAAACAACTGCAGCGTCCAGCTTTTCCTGCAACAATTATCCCAAAAATGCATGTGAGATTGCAGAGGGGCTGTAGATCAATACATACTATGAGCTTTTCCTTTTTTTTTTTTTTTTGGATGCTGGTGTGCCGCGGGATTTTTGTCAAGGTTAAAGTGTGCCGTGGCTCAAAAAAGGTTGAAAAACACTGGTTTAAATGTTCCAACACAGTTACACAAACACTTCCCTGCGTGCATGTTTTTCCTGAGGTAGCTGCCGTGGCGGGCCGGGCAGTGGGGGTGCAAGTGTGCGAGAGGGGGTGCTCGTGTCCAGCTGCGGGGCCGGTGTGGGAGGAGGGCTAAGGAGGGAGTCATAGTCGAAGCCCTTCAGAGGCTGCAGGGACAAAGTGAGGCCTCTGCGAGCCTTAGCAGCCCGGTCCGGTCTTTCTCTGAGCTCCAAAATCACCTGATCATAAGGACAGAGTGAATACTTTACAGCTCACTTTCTAATCAACAGCTGACTCTACTCAGGAACCCCCCCCAGGTTACCTCCACAGGCCGACGCTGCATAAGCTCAAGGTCAAATGTTGACTGGTGAAAGAAGGTTTGTCGCTTGAAACGGTCGAGGGTCCTCAGTCGGCGGGTCGGAGTCTTGCATAAAAGCTGGAGGAGAACCAGGTATAACGGGAATAAAATGAGCCAAAGTCTGACAGATTCATGATTGGATTTGGTAAAATTACCTCACTCAATAACAACGACAGTTGGGAGCTGAAGCTTAGCGGCATTTCATATGGAAAACTCCTCACTTTCCTCAACATACTGCAGTGGTCTGGTTCTGGAGGCACAGGGAACTAAGAAAAATACAATCACAGCATAAACCATCAGGAAGTTTAACTTTTGTAAAAATAAAATTAGATAGTTTATTTCAGCTACATTTAGATAAGATCAGTGGACACTGAAGGTTTAACAACTGCAGATCATCTTATATTTCCATACAGGCCAACCAGAGTAGGAGTTCACCTTCCCAGAGGTCAGAGAGAAGAGCAGAATCCCAAGAGACCACCAATCAGCTGCGTGGTTGTAGGGTCCGCCGCTCAGCACCTCCGGGGCTGCAGATCCAGCAAGAACACAGCCTCTGTCACATTTAACACAACACAGTAGCCACAAACTCTAAAGGTTGCATTGAAAAACTCCTCCTCACCCATATACTGGATGGTTCCACATATGGTGAAGGCTCTCCCTCCTCTCTCCAGGCGACGGGACAAACCAAAGTCAGCCAGGCGGAGGTGGCCTAGAGAAGACCATTTCATTATTCTGGACTTTAATTTCAACATGATATCACAATGTAAATGTTCACTTTTAAAATAAATCAATTAAACAAGCATACAAATCTATCGCAGATGTGCTACTTATTGCCTAAGTGCAGCACATGAGTATCAACAAAGCAGAAACAGGAAGCTTTCTAGAAGCTTCTGTATATCTAATGCAGGTCAGAGCTCTGCTGGGGATAAGGATTTACTCACCGTTGTCTGTCAGCAAGATATTCTCCATCTTTAAAACAACAAACAAAGAAATGACCGTTGCATTATTTTTTAAGTGTTTCCTACATGTTTGGTTTCATAATTAACTTATTTTCCTTTGCAGATATAAAAAAGTATTTTTCTGACCAAAATAAAAGTTTATCAGTTTATAAAACCCTTTATTTTAGTTCATGAACTGTGACTGACATTAAAAAGGATCTTGCATGCATGCATGTTTTTGTTTTGTTTGTTTAGTAGGCCACTATCAGAAAAATGCTCCTCTAGCATGAATGATACAAAACGACAGTCAAGCAGTGAGTTCACGTAAAAAAATGCAAGCAGGACTCTTTCTCAGTGAAAGCTTGTGAGGCGAGAAAAAAAAACACATCTTCAAACTGCTGAAAAATCTTCCTGCTTGAAGGAAACAAACCTTTTTCTTCTTCTAATGGCTGCACAAATGTAGAGATTTTTCCCCACTAATTCAGAAAAAAACTATCATTTTCTTTCATTTGTGTTACTGTTAATGTGAAAATATCAGAGTTACATTTGAAGCAATGATGTTTTCCTACCTTTACATCTCTGTGAATGACTCCAAAATCGTGCAAAAACCCTGTGGAGAAGCAGAGTGAAAAGAACCAAAATAAGCAAAACAACACAAATAATCAGTTTTAAAGCCAAGTCTTTGATAGAAGTCTGTAATAAATGCTGGCAGAGCTCTTTCCTGTGAGATCCTTTGAGAGTTCATCATAATCAAGCATACTTAGACGATTACTTACTCTTGCATGAATATGGAAATGCTCCTGGCAATGAACGATTTAATTATCAAGCTTAATGACAAACGTGTCTACGAAGATTGGTAAACAGTGCACAATGTTACTACAACAGAAATTTTGATCACTTGTAAATCATTCAAATGTTTTTTTTTTTAATTTAATATTAAATATAAGTTTTGAGTGTTTAAAAAAAAAGTACAATTTCTTCTACAAACTTTGTTTAAAAAGTGTACGATGTCTGAGCCATCAGGATGTCATTTTCTAAGTGAAATGACATCCACATGTGGTCATTTATGCAAAATTGTAACATTTATTCAAAGCAGGAAAATGAGACTGACCGAAAGAATTACCCATTTTTCCTGAATAAGTGTTTGCTGTATTATTGATTTTTTTTTAAATAGTCTTACATTATGGCTATTTATTCTAACAATGTTATTCAAAACCTTTATAATGAATGTACATTCACTTTTATTTAAATGAAATGCTTTGTAGCGAAAGTGAGTGGCCAGATGCAAAAGTAGAATGTTTGCAAAAGTTTGTCATGTTTAAAAGCAGATTTCATACATTTTTTTTGTTAAAACTATTTTTTCCCAACAAGATTTGTATTAAATTCAGAAAAAAATGTTTTTTGTTGTTGTTATTTCTAAAGGATTTCCAAAAGTTTCTGCCCAAATTCTTGCAAACAGGGATAAAAGAAAAAAAAAAATCAAAGGTTTATGAGAGATGTACGCACCAAGTGCACATCCCAGCTCTGCTGCAAACACTCGCACCGTGTCCTCTGAGAACTGACCAATCATCTGCCAGTAAGTGTACAAGTCGCCTGTGCTGCAGTAGTCGCACACTGTGGGAGCAGACAGGTCATTGAAATGCAGCTCTGTAACGCAGAAATGTGGCGGGGGGGCCGGTGAAGGGCAGCAGGAAACAAACACACGAGGAAAGGTGAGCACTGCCCAGAACCTGAAGCTCAGCCAAGTCAGGCAGTCGCCAGGAGAACTTTCTAGCTTCCATCCTGACAAAAGATGCACCCCAGCAGCTGATTTGGAACAAACACGGAAAGTTTGGGCTTTAATTGAATTTAAAAACATTTTTCATAGTTGTTTCATACATTTACGTTAAGCATCCACCATCTTGTTGAAACAGATTAAAGCACAGCATCTGGACCATTGTGCTCTCTTTTGTTTCAGGGTCAGGAAGCAAATAACTGGGTCACGCACTGAGTCAATGTCTCGTTTGGAAAAAAAGGATAAATGTTCCTGAGGGGAAGGGAAAGAGGGCACAGCTTCACGCAGCTTCACACCAGACATTGTGCATCTAAATAAGCAAAAACCTCAAAGACAAGAGGCTGTATGCATGGGATAGCTCTATTGTTGGGGATGGTAGGCAGATTTCTGATTACGCTACAAGTGCTGAGGTGACAAAGGGGAAGAGTGAGGGGTTTGGTTTGAGTCTCTGGCAGCTGGCTGACTCACTAATGTAGAGGTGGCGCTGAGTCTGCCAGCAGTCCTGGAGGTCATGGACAAATGGGTGGCGAACCTGACGCTGCAGGCAACAGTCAAATGGTTTTAAACCTGCAAAAGCTCAATTCTGATCAATCAAAGAGCAAGCTAGGCTTTCTGTCGCCCATCATTGGCAAAGAGACAACTATTTTTCATAAATGAACATATAGTTTAAATCCTACAACGGTAAAAGCTAAGTATCTTAGCATACACAAACTATTTACAATGTTAGAATCTTTTTTTTCTACACTTTTAATGAAGATTGGAGACTTTTAAAGCCATATAAAAGTGTCCTCAAAGCAGCACTCACCTGGATTATGACTTCTTCTTTTGACTGCTCCAGGACTCCCATCTTCAGAATCTCAGATTTAGGTATAACCTGTAGCCAACACAAGCATTTCAGTTAAGAAAGGCGACAAAAATATATTCACAAAACTTAATTTGACTCTGTTTTTATCTAAGAAGAGGACAATTTAAGTGAAAGTATTTTCCTTAAAATGAAGAATCTAGAACTCTGCACCAGTGCTAACTATATCAACATTAACAGCTCAAAGTCAGTTAATAAACCAACAATTAAAAAGGTTACACTCTCTCTTTAAAATCTAATATGTATGCACCATAAAAGTGAACTGCAGTCACATATTTGTACGACAGCAAAGTTTCAAAACAAGAGTTTGTTCTTCTCATAAAAGTTCTTTGCTCTTCTAGACAAGAATCTCCTGATAAACACGTTCTTGCTATCATAGGGACAGACTCCTTCAGTTCACTGAAAAGGAAGGGGAAAAAATTATAGATGGAGGTTCACAAAACTTTACATGGAGTAAAAAATATTGATAACATTTTCCTTTTTAGAATTTCTTTGAATATATACATGTTCCATCTTTCCATTTTCAGAACCCGCTGCGTTCCTTTCGGGGTCACGAGGTTGTTGGAGCCAACAGGCAAAGGTGGAGTACACCCTGAACAGGTCGCCAGTCTGTTGCAGGGCCATTGTATTCACAACATATCATCATTTGAGGCAATTAAAACTGGGCCCTAAACATATTTAGCTGCTTCTGAAACTCCACAGCTCCTTGAAGTATAGGTTGAAAAACACAAGTCTGGATCCTAATTTACTTCTTTTTTTTTTTTTTTTCACACACACACACGTAAAACTTCACAATTAAAATAACTCTTGCTGGGTTATTTTAACTCAGCAAAGACAAAACCACAGGAAAAAATCTAAATGAAGCCACTATAAAATAAAAAATGTGTATTGCTCCAAAAGGTAACTCAGAAATATATAAATAACCCAATAATTGGGTTGAAGAAATTAGTATTTCCCTGAAATGCTGTCGTGTTTTATCCATCTACAGTATATCATTTTCCACCTCTTTTAGAAATTCTGTGGTTGAATTCAGTTAAAAGGTGTTTTTTAAGCATCTACTACTAAAACATAGTCTTTTTTAAGTCGACTAAACATGTAGGACTCACTTTAACGGCGTACATTTTCTGCTTGGCTTTGTCCTTTACTTTCAGAATGGGCCCAAATGAACCTTTGGCAATGTAACCCAACACCTGCCAGGACAAAAACGAGTGAGAAGTCACGGTGAAAACAGAGGAGAACAAGGCAAAAGCATAGTGGAAGAAGTGGAAACATTGCTTGCTTTGTACCTGAAAGTGTTCATGCCCAGGCACAGGTCTGTGGGGGAATTCAGGCAGGAACACGGACACAAACCCTGGCAGGCTCCACTCTGACCTCAGCTTACCCGGCCCGACTCCTGCCAACCTCAGCACGTGCTCTGGGACTTCGGGAATCTTGTCGTGGAGCATTCGGTGCTGGCTGAGGCGCAGGGCAGGTGGAGCCAGACGACAGAGGCTTGCTGGGATGGACAGACCCACGCTGGAGAGGAAGCTGCGCCATCCCGACGAAATGTGCTCATCTGCCTGTGCTGAAGGCCTCTGGGGAAGATCATGGGACTATCACACAGCGGGAAAGATGAGCACACTTAAATCATCATGGATCATGCCAGTGATTGCGAACATATAAAACGTCAACAGCTTTTCTGATCGGACAGCTTGAAAAAGGCAAATATTTTATCACAAGTCAGAACCAGTACTGAGACCTATCAAAATAGACGTGCCAATGAAGATCATTCAATTCTGATCTTGACCTTTAAGACAAAAAGGGGAAAGTTTGTACAGAAAGATACGTTTATAGAGTTTATTTACTCCTTTCATTCAGGCCAAGTTTCACAAGCACCATTTCTTATTTCCTCATTGCTTCAAAAAAAAAAAAATCTTTTTATAACCTGTCATGTAAGTCAGATATCTTTGTCAGAATAAAAGAAAAAGGTAATTTGCTTAAAGCTACTGGGAGATATGTTTATTATGTCCTACTTTATCACATGGGTTTTCCTTTACACTGATACAAGTCACAAAGTGAGCTGTGAGTAACAGCCATAAATCACACACTGCAAACCATTCGATACTTGTAAAGATCTAAAAACCTTGTTTTAGGACATTCAAGATATTTCACCAGGTTTTAAGTTGTTTTAGCTTATCGTTGTCCTACAATTTTTGGATCTTTTCTCAAAATCAGCACAAATGGGAATTTTTTTTTCTCTCATTAAAAGCTAGGATATAAGAAAATTAAGAAATTATTATTAAAATGAGTTAAAACCAGTCTGTTCTAAACTCTTGACAATAGACGAATTTAGACAAGAAAAAAACCTCAATTTGCACTGTAATCTCCCTTGATTTATGATGACTGCACGACTTATTCTAAGGAATTAGAAGAGTCCTGACAAGCCTCAACATAAGGACTGGATTAAACTCAGGACGGAGATTGCTTCATTTATAAGTCTTATTGCTAATATAAATAATGTCCAGGTTAAAAGAGACCAGGTATGGAGTTATTGTATGTCACTGATTATAGTGTGTGAATGTGTGTGTGACTATGTGTGTGCATGGGTGAATGGGACTGTGACTGTAAAGCGCTTTGGGCCTTCATAAGAAGGTAGAAAGCGCTTTATAAGTATACGCCATTTACCATTTATAGCACATGTCAGGTTTTCACTGTATAATCTGAAAGTTGTCATGATAGTATTTATTTGCTTATGTATTTATGATTTTTTACTTTTGTAATTTTGCGTTCAGTGTTATTGTGAGGAAAAAAAACTTTAATAAAAAATAATTTAGCCCATCAAATAAACAAAAATGTTCTTGCCAATTTTATGCTCAAAACTGGCATAAAAGTAACAGTAAGGTCCTGCATCCACAATATTTACTCAAAACTAAAAAAACAATCATTAGTGGATATTTATAGAATGTGTTTGTAGAATGTGTTTGTTAAGACATATGTAATTTAAAATGAGGTTTATGTATGGATACACTAACTCTGTGGAGATGTTGCACTGTTTCTTCATCTAGCCTAACACACAAACAGAAATATAATCCAGTTGGCCTTCTCTTTAGTGCAGTCTCTGAGTCGCATGATGTGAAGCACAACTGAGGCACTGTGGTGCAAGATGGGTGCAATCAGCCATGCAGGATGTCATTATCATCCGAGCCAAAACAAGGACACGACTCCTGGGTCAGATCACAGCCACCAATGTCGCGTTCAACTAAAAAATTATTTACAGTGTCATACATAGGGGATTTTTCTGTTCAAATAACAAATAAATGCAGAAAAAGAAAACCGGAAGCATGCAAATTCTTCAAAATAAAAGTATTAAAAAAAGAGATCATTCATCCTGATGTCAGCGTGTGCTGGTGACACTTGTCATCTTAATTCATAGCAAACATTTTGTCAAGATGGTCAGCAGCAAATTTCCTAAATATTCCTTTAAATGTCTGCTGTAATCCCCTTTTCACCTGAATCATTGCCATGGAAACACAGAGAACCCGATACGTGTGTCACCTCTCAGCAACCAGGTTTTCATCCAACTCACCTTCTTGCTTTTACTACCGTCGGCCCCCATTACTAGCGTGACCGAGCATCAGGCTGGAAGGTCGGTTTGCTCCTCACCCAGGGACTCCGCGCGGGACATCGCCGCCCCTCTTCCCCTTTCATTTACACATCACACGCAAATACGGAGTGTGTGTGTAATATTCATTCAGTTCCGCTGCTGAGATTCGATGCAAAACGTGGGATGGCGATCAAAACAAAACAGGATTATCCCTTTTATGGGCAACGTCAGCGTAAATCCGCACACATTTACCAGGACTCTTGGACTTTCAGCTCCCCCTGCTGGACAGCAGCTGCAATGTAAAGCAATAAAAACCAAAACTCCCCTTTGACATCACAAGTGCCTTTTATTTTGAACTTTGAACATAAAAAGAAAGCAGGGCGAGTTTTACTTCCGTGGATTTACTTTGTCAACCAATGCAGTTCCTACAAAATAAAAGAAAACTGAGTTTTAAATAAACAGGTAGAAAACGTGGGTGAGTAGAGCGTTGACTTTAGTCGTCTTCATCAAAGTTCTTCTTGCCCTCTGGAGGTTTGGGCCCGCCTGCTGGTTTAGCCATGATGATCTGAAAGAAAATGAAAATAAAAATAATTCCTACCAGAAGAAATAAAAGACAAATCCATGCAACGCAAAAAACAACATCCATTAAAGTTAGAAAAGAATTCTAATGAAAAGTACTAGAAATGCATGTGACAGGGAAAATATAATCAGATTTGGTTAAAATGACTGCAAACTCCACCCAATAAGTCTACAAAATATATTAAGGAAATGAAATTGTATTTGTAATGTAGAAAATACTGTTGGTGGGCCACAAGCTCTGCTCGGCTTCACCCTGGCGATGGGAAGGGGGGCGAGCTTACTCCGAATCAAGTTCCCTCTGCAACTCAAGAGGCAAATTTCTGATGAACTACGGCTGCTCTGCCAAAAATGCCCAAGAAAATGGCAGACTTTTTTTTTTACTTTGCCAAAAAAAAAAGTGAAAGAAAAAGGGCATAATTATAATTTAAAAGACACTGGGGACGCTTTAAAAAGAGATCAAAAGATGATGGGAGTGAGACCTAAAATGTTTTCACTAGAAAACCTTGCAGCCCCGTGACCTCGAAAGGGATAAAACGGTAGAAAATGAATGAATGAACCTTTGCACCACAAGAAATTAACAAGTTGGGCAATAAAATCTAGTCTTCTTTACAAGTTTCCAAGAACAAACAATAAACACAATGCTTCTTGTGGATGTCCACTGAAAGAAAAAGGATTACATGCATCATGCAATCACACAACATACAGTTTGTTTCATGCTGCATCACAGTGACACACACACCGTGTTGTTAGAGGTACTAGAAAAGTGAATCTTAAAATTGTATCTCTGCAGAGTTTGTCGTTAGTAGTGACAGATCCATTGTGCGTTTAGTGTCCTTTGAGTTCATCGGCAGTCTTTAGTTAGAAGTGCACACACGTTCCGAGACCTACTGCAGGAGGCTCTGTGTGTGCGAGAGCCCACTAATGGGTGTCAAAATGATCAGGCTCCTCATCCCAACCATCCTTGTCCCAATGGCCTCTCTGCTTGGGAGTTTTGGGTCCCCCTGCAGGCTTAGCCATGATGATCTGGGTTGCGCACACACACATACACACACTGGTTTTTGTTGTTTCCACTGAATGACATGTTTTTATTATGACTGGCTTACTGCATCTTGG
This sequence comes from Oryzias curvinotus, assembly GCA_023969325.1. Lineage (NCBI taxonomy): Eukaryota > Metazoa > Chordata > Actinopteri > Beloniformes > Adrianichthyidae > Oryzias > Oryzias curvinotus. The sequence goes on along the minus strand of CM043719.1, from coordinate 18,359,380 downwards.
ATTTCAAAATGTTGATGGCCATTTTACAAAGCTTCAATTAACAGGCTGCAGTGATGCCCTGAATGTCACAATGTCCAGCATGAATTTCTGCTTTTCTTCTCTGTTCTGGGTTATGGCCACGTTCTCCAGCATAAACATCTAGATCGTCCACTACTTTATAATCGGGAGTTTGGTAAAAAAAAAATCTCCATCAAATAGCAGGAACCAATAGTGTCGCATGTAGAATTCTGGATGTGACTTTATTCTTCATATCTACTTGGTTCATCATTTCCTGTTATAGGTTTATTTTCTCCATTGGATGAGAAGTAAAACTCATTCAAGTTAACTACTGGTTGAGTTTTAGAACATGCCATTTCCAGGTTTTTATTGAAAGGTAAAAAAAAATGTTTTATGTAATTTCTTGTTGCACTCAAAACTAAAAGACCAGTGCAAACGAGAAACTTCTTTCTTGATCAGAAGTGTGATTTTCTTTAAAGAGTTCTTTAGACTAGGGGTGTGTATCCCAAGTGTCTGGAGCTACGATACGCATCCCGTTCCATGTCCTATGATACAATGCATGTTGCAATAATATATATTAGCAGAGGACATTTTCTGTTTTTTTAAAAGATTACAACTTAGAAAAAACTCTACCTGAAAATGAACACGGCTTTTATTATAATAAAATGGTAAAAGTCGTTTTATTTAATGATCACAATGTTAAGATCTGCAACTGTATCTCATATAAAAGTTGCTTTTACCCAAGCAAATTCATAGTGTTTTTATTTTGGTAACTTAAAATATATTTGTTCTTAAAAGGGAACAGTCAGCATGGTCTGATTCTTACAACAAATTTGTTTCAGTATTAGGAAAAAAAACCAAAACAGAATGAATGTAACCAACAAGGTTGTAAAAGTACGACTGAGGAAATAAAGAGCTGTTCATTTTCAACATTGCTAAATGTAGCTTCTCCAGTACCTTTATGGTTCAGGAGCCTGAACGGTGCTTCAAAACAAACAAACAAACAAACAAACAAACAAACAAACAAACAAACAAACACCAATTCCAGAAATAAAGTGTGATAAGGCAACATTAACAGGGTGAAGGAGACGCCTTAATGTGGCTAAGATGCTTTGTTTACATGACAGTCTGCACTGTAGCTGCAGCTCCGTTTTCTCACGCGCTCATCGCCACGGCGTTGTACACATCACTCTGATCTATAAGATCGCTAAACTAGAATCTATTGCATTGAGGTTCAGCAGAACTTTGGCTCCGTGCACGGCTGATGCTCAGTGCACGAGTCACTGTGCAGCTGCACGGCTTCACTCGTTCTTATCTGAGCACGCTACAAAGCACCGCCATCCGTGTTTTTATGTTGCTGGAGTTTCGGTTCGGTACCCATCCAAGGTAAAAACTAAGTAGTGCATGTGTCCTAACAACAAAACAAGCTGCTTCGCACAGATTTGTAGTCCCCACTGTTGTTTTTTTCCCGCCTCTGTATTCCCTGCTTCTGTTTAGTGTAGGGGACAGACCACTTCCTCTTCTGCCTCATTATTTACCCTGATGTTCGTATACGCAGCAAGTGCATGATGGAGATGTCCTTCATGGTTAAAATAAATGCAGGAGCAATTGTGTCGCCTGAGAAGTTCAAACACCACTCAGAAGTTCATCACAGTTAGTATGAACTAGACCCGTGATTGCTGCGATGGCCGATTGCTGTAAGGTGTAAACCAGGCTTTAGTTGCAACTTATAAAAAAAAAAAAAAAAAAGGTTCCAATATAATTGGGGGGTTCAAAACACCATGACTGGTAGTGTGTATTTCTACTGGAAAAAAACATGTTTTTGTATCAAAATAATAAGCGATTCCAGATTTTGACACTCACAGCAGAAATCCAAAATAAAAGTACAGTATTTAACCTGGTGTCCAACTAAATTTGGATTTGTGTCACTGACATACCTGATCCACTCTCAGCACTGTGACAGCAGCATTTGTGGCCATCCTAATCCCCCAGTGTTTGACCAGGTATGGGTCCAGGATGCCAGCTTTGAGCATGTCCTTCACTGCAGGGCCCTCTCCCTGCAGACGAGTGCCATTTTTAGCTTTCATATAAAATCACAGCAACGATTGAAGATTTAACTTGACCCTTAACACCACAAACTAACTATGTAAATTTTGTTTTTAAAATCAAAATAGCAAGTAGCTAAAAATGAGAGATGCATTTTCATCATACTGGAGACGCCTAAAGGGTCAAAGGGTCATCAAGGAGGCTGAAGTTAGAATAGTTTAGGCAACTAAGTCAATTTCTAAATAAAATACACATTTACATACCTCAATGTCAAAGCCTGTGTTTTTGTTTCCCTCATGATGAGCAGCGTACAGTTTAGAAATGAGCTCGTTACCCTTGACCCCAGAGTTCTCAGCCAGAGCTCGAGGCAGCGCCTCAAAGGCATCTGCAAACTTTTTGATAGAATACTGCTCCAGACCAGGGCAGGACTGCAGAAAGACAGAAACAGATGCTTGTAAAATCAAAAAGCTGTTAGAGTGTGAACATGATGCGTCTCTGATGATACACTAAAGACTTGGTACCTCTCCATATGAGGTGATCTGCTTGGCCAGCTCAATCTCTGTGGCTCCTCCTCCAGGTACCAGTCGTTTGTCCTGCATGAGAGACACACTGTGGCTGCTGTGTGGACCAAAGAGACCCACTCTGATCCTCTTTTGATCCCGGTGGTCTTTTAATAATGATTATGCCTTTTTTTTTTTTTTAACCCAAAATCAATAGCGAGCTCAAGCTTAATTTTCTAAATACATGTCCTCAACCGTCAGAAAAATGCCACAAGAACATGTTAAAAACACAATTTTCCTCTGAGTGGTTCTTTAAAATCTGCTGGGATTCAGGATCTTCTGCCTTGCATCAGGAACTTACCCTGACCAGAACCTTGAAGGTGTTGACTCCATCATCAACAGCTCTCTCAATATCATCCATCAGGTTGTCAGTGGAGCCTCTGATCACCACAGTTGAAATGGCCCCATCCTCTTTTTCTGCAGAGCAATAAAGCGTAGTTATATCCACGTCTCAATTCAAATGAGTCAAACCCCTAACAGAGAAAATAGACACTAACCGTGTTTGAAAACCACCACCTGAGTGTCTCCCACCTCTGTCAAGTGAACATTATCGCAGTGACCCATTTCATCTGGAGTTGGAGCAGTCTAAAATGCATAAAGAAAGTTATTGCATGTTTTGTTATTTCATCACCTGATCAAAGGTGTCACACTCACTATTCTCGGCAGAGCGACAGCGCCCACAGTCTTGCAGAGCCTCCTGAGGTCCCACTTGCTGTTCAGCCTAAAAGGAAACACAAAAGAGGACTGAAATGCAACATACAACATCATTTACCACTTCAGTGAGGTGAACAGACCAAAATATGGGTTCAAAAACGGTGAAACAGTTTTAACAAAAGGCGGCTCTGACCTGACTACCATGAGCTTGTACTTGTTGGCGTAGTGCAGCGCCATGTCAGCCACTTTGCCCCCAGTTACCACCACGCTGGCGCCAGCTTCCTTGATGGCTTTCACCTGAGTTTCCATCAGGTCCTCCTCTCCCTTACTGAAGTTCATGAGCTCTTTAGCATTATTTATCAACACTGTTCCCTGTGGGACAAACAAAGCAGAAAAAAGTTGTCCTTAAGCTGCCTTTACTTTCACAAACATTTTCATGAGGAGAAATTAAAATATTCCACAAAATAGGCTTAAATAATCACATGTAAAGGAAAACATTTGAGTGATTTTAAAGGGGAATTACAAAATGGGATTTTTATGGGAAAATAAAAGCATTTGAAAACTTTATTCTTCAAGAATTTGCTGCATATCTAATAGTTTGTGTGACTTTCAGCTAAAAGAGTTTGCTAAAAGGAAAGTGCAGAACGTTTCTTTTAAATCTACAGCTATCAGCTTTTAACAGACATAGACGAGGAAATCCAGATAGGATTGTAACAATCAGAAAACCATAAAAACTCAAATTTCAGAAAATCAATCCATTTAAAAAAGTTACGTTCTTTAAATGTGGTCTCCATGTAAACTAGTGTATCCAAATCAGAAAAAAAGAAAATTCTGGTAAAAAGAATCTGCTCAAGAACAAATGCAGAAGTTTTAACAGCATGAAAAAAATTGGATTAATCAAAATCAATTGTACTATCAAAAATCCATTAATGACCCACCAAATTGATCAGTTGGTTTCATTTCAAGCAATTTCTATTATTTTGTCCCCTGTTGATTGTTTTATTTTCTATTTATGAAAATTGCTTATAGAAATTTCGCAAAACTCAATGAAATCTTAAAAACTTTGAATTTGGACTAACTGTTACCTTCGTCTCTGTCACCATGCAGTCAAAGGGGCAGGAAAACACAGCGATCTTGGCATCTTTAACTGATGTGATGTCTCCCTCTGCCTCCTTCTTAAAGACCATTCCATGAAGCACGGATGATGCCGTCACCCCACAACCCTGAAAACAAGACAGACTGCAAATTACAGACAAGTAAAACATGGTTAAACACACATACAAAAAAAATATATGAATCCTTACCGGGATTTTGCACACTCTGACGTTATCCACATTGAAACTGCCAGACTCTGGGAAAATGGAAACTATGGCACACAAATGAAACATGAAGGAAGTAAGATGACGGTCGTCATTTTCACATCCAGCAATCTGGACGGCTCGACTCACCGCAAGCTTGGGCGATAAGGTTGGCAAAAAAGTCCTCGTTGCCGTACTGTTTACTCATGACGGCGGTGCGGATGAAGGATGCAGCCTCACTGACGTCATGGAGATTTTTAGCTGAAGAACAAACGCAGTCCGGCAGGATCTCCAGGGCTTTCTTACACGCCTGCTCATAACCTTCAATCACCTGTCGCAGAGAATAGGAAACCCTTTCATCGCTGCTATATTGGGTCAGATTGAAATGCATGCGTATAATCTGTAATATTTAATCTTAGTGGCGTCATGCTAATCCTTTACCTCTGACACAGACAACCCCATTCTGAGGAGCTCCTCTGCCATCTCCAGAAGAGCTCCAGCAAACACCAAGACAAAGTTGGTTCCATCTCCAACTTCCTGCTCTTGCATGTGGGATGCCATCACAATCATTTTGGCTGCTGGATGTTGGACCTGTGATATAGTTGACATAAAACAAATGAATAAATAAAATCTTAATTTAAAGAGCTGCAACCAAACGTCTTCCCACCTCAAGCTCTCGGAGGATCGTTGCAGCATCATTGGTGACAAACAGTTTTTCCAAGTGGTTGATTACCATTTTGTTCATACCTGGGAGGGAATCACATCATGAGAGGGATTCTTTAAGAATTCAATCAGTAAACAAAACCATTACTGACATTCATGCAAAGACATGAACTCACCGTTAGGTCCATAGGCGGTGCGCGTGGTTTGAGAAAGCTCCTTACATGCTCTGATGTTACGAAAGACTGCCTCTTCTAGGCCTGAAAAGTGCTGACGGACAACAAGACAATTTGGCATTCATATATCCTCTACATAGCAGTGACATACCTTTAAATTAAGATAATTTGTAAATATGAGCGGCAATGGAGGCCAAAATTACACTACCTATAAAAATAAAGTTGTGTGTAAGAAAGATCAGCACATTTTAAAAAAGCAAGTATCACATCCTTCCTCTTAACAGTTAGCTAAGCATCTTCTGGATCAGGAGCTTGACACTGACTGACAGCAGCGTAAAACTACAACATAATCTTATGTAAATTAATAACCCCAATGCTTTGAAATTAGCAAAATACTGAGATAATGGGAACAAACCAATGAAGGGGAAAATAATACACCCCGTACTGCATCAGGTCTCTATCCTGCAGCTTCCAGCGGCCTGCATGGCTTCTAGAACTCTCCCACATGACTAAACGACGATGCTAAATCATGGGCTAGCGGTAGTTAGCACGCTACTTCCCGACTGCGCTCTTAAAATGCTCTTTTCACCTCAAAACCCGGATCAAATTCTTACCTTCGCACCGTCTTTTAACATTTGGGCAAAGCCCGGAGCCTTAGGGACGTGAAGGGCCATTATTTAGCAAAAAGCAGCCCCGGTGTTCTGGTGAAAGCAGCCGCAGCGTGGCTTCAGCCCTGGGTACAAAGCCGGAGAGGATGTAGAGAGGCAGCTTCAACGGGGCGCGAGCTAAGAACGGAAAGCAACGAGGGACAAAACAAACAGACACACAAAGCGGGGAAAATTTAGTCTAATTCCTTTTTAGGACAATGTACACTCATGGCTCTTCCCCAATATATCATGTTTATCAGAACGTTTTTAAGAACGTCAATTTTGGAAAACAAAATCATGGAAATAATTTTGAATGCTATAAATTCTGCATACACAAATGTTGATTCTTTAATAAAGAAAAAATCATTTTTCATAAAGAACTCTGCTTATATAAATACTATGTGATCTACAGCTTATCAATATCCCTTAATTTGTAACTGCTTATTATTATATCTATATACCCCTTTTTTAAATTCACCTTTATTCTTGTGAATTTCTTAATTTACTTTTTACCATTGCTATTTACATATTTCCATGTCCGTTCTGACCCCTGACTGTATAAAAGACGTTATCTAATACAGTTAATGGTTTTAACTCTCAATATACCTCTGCCACAAAAAAAAACAAACCAACAAAAGCATAAAGCTGGGAAACTGTCCCAGACACAATTTACAATTGTTGTACTGACACACATTTATTCAAATACTAAGATGAAAATTCCAAAGTTGAATTTGGAAACCAGTCAAGTAGGGACAAATGTAGTCTTTAGTTTAGGAAACTAGGGACAGATTTGGTCAAGTTTTAATACTGTCTTTTGTTTCTCCATTCCTCTTTTTATTTACCGGTTAATGTTTTGTTCTTTTATTTATCTATAAATAAAACTCGTGTCTTTCTGAATGAAAGCCTTTGGATAAATATAGCATTACTTTAGTGTTTTTTTCTTCACATAGCGTAAAATAACGGGAAAAAAAGGCATCGAACCATAAATTTAAACGTTTAATTTGATTCCTAAAAATGTGAAATAATTGCACCAAATTTAGTTCAGATGATGCCAAACAATTCTGAATTAAAATAAATATGTTCTAGGCTCAATAAATGCTTGCAAAAAGAAGAAATCATTCTTAAGTAAATTCTTAACACGAATGAGGAACTCTTGCATACATTATTCATAAGTCTTCATTATAAATTGCAGTTATATTGAAAAAAAAAAAAGAACTCCAGCATTCTCCAGTGTTATTCTTGCATGAAAAGAAAGAGTAAGTGTACATTTATAAAAAACATAAAGCCAAATTCATTGAATTATATGTGATTTATTCAGTTAGTACTGCAATCAATTCAAATATTAGCACCTTTGATGAAAGAACAAAAACATTTATTTATACATAAATGTTTCTCAGGGGTGTACAACTTTTGTTTTGTAGAAATCTATATACAAACAGTTTTTCCATTTTTGCAGCAATTACAAAATAAAAAAAATGTGGCTCATTAGGCATTAAACTGACTTAAAGTTTTTAATCTGATAAATCATGATTTTTCTCACAGTTTAAAGGGAAAGAAAGGATTAACCTTATCTGCAATAATAAAAAAAAGTTGCCCAAGGAAAAAAAAAAAATCGCACTCTTAAAGAATATAAAACTAATAATTTGGTTTTATTGAATGCACATTTAAAAAAATGTCAGTAGCATTATTGTTTATATAAAGTAAAAGACACAGCTTTTGTTAGTAATTTAGTGTTAGAAGTGCAGATACTGGTTTGGTAATGAATGATGGGCAGCAGGTCATACTAAAAAGTAAGGTAAAAATATTAGTAACAAAAGAATACAAACATATTCCATTTTAGTAACAGCTAGACAAACACACACTATAAAATATAACAATCCCTTAAGTAGCTAGAGAGGATATTTATCCTGCTTTAGGTCATCTGGTGAGTATAAAAACTAATCCCACAGTTCAGATAAAATAGAATATAAAATGCCACTAAACAGTCTCCCAGTAACATGACAAACCAACATGTAACACTAACATGACCAACTTTAAAAGCTTGGCTATAAAAGATCTCAGGTGAAACATACATGTGCTTATATGGTTCAGTTGGATTTGCGAATCGTGTTTACGGCTGTTTGAGCCCAGCTACCCACGGCGTCCGAGAGGTTTGAGGCTCGGCGTGAGACGTTCGAGCAGCTGAGTTTCCCGCTGGGGTCCAACTTCCTCATCATGGCGCCTCCGGAGCGTTTCTTTGGAGCAGGCCTGCAAAGGCAACAGCGGTTGGAGCAAGAGCACAAACGGGCAACACAAAACTCTAAAGGCCTCGCACAACCCAGAATGACCATAAACAGATAACCAGGGGTTGTTCATCAAGAAACACACAAAGGAAATGAAACAAACAGAATTAAAAACATCTTTTATTTTGTTTATTTCTTTAAGAAGTAAATAGATTATTTTAGTTGAACTGTCTGCCATCTGATGAAAAACACCCAGATTTTAAAATTCAGCTTGTATGAACATTAGAGCACAAAAAACATGCTTTACAAAAATGCCTGATAGAAAGTCGAGTCTCTGTTGTAGGTCAGGGATAGTCATTTGTTCAGTGGAACTAACCATTCCCTGAGTTAAGGAGGATATAAAGCATTTATTCCAAAGAAGAAAAAACAATGATTTTTGCTCTGTGCAGAATGTAAGGTCCCATAGATTCTGGAATATAATCCTCTCTAAATACTCTATAAGCATCTTTTGCAAATAGCTTTTTCTTGTTGTTCTATTGTAATAATCCCTTCACAAACAAGATTTAGGAGAATTTTTGGAATTAAAAAAAAGAAAGAAAAGCTCCCTTGTCTGCACAAATGAGTTAGTTGCCCATAAAGACCAACTACGATCCTCTTTTGATGTCAAAAATGTTTCTGATGGTCTTTCAATCATGACTATGCAGTTTGTAGTCAAAATTAAAAATCCTGTGTCGTTTTCTAGAGCATAGTTTCTGTAGAGTGGCAGAAGTTCATAAAAAAATATTGCCTCTGAGTTGTGCGTAGATAAACCCCGCCCTCTTTCCCCAGTGTATTTTCTACGTCACAAATACATTCCTTTCCAGGCAGCACTTTTTTGTCTGCTCCTAACTTACAATGTTTTTGAATAAAGAAATACTAATCAATGCAATTTTGAGCTTAGTTTTCTTCATATATGCCCTCTATTATCAGAAAAATGCCACAAAACAGGTTAAAAACAGAACTTTCACTGGAATGTGTCTTTGAGAGCATCAATCATCAACACAGAGAGTAGAGCAGCATTTCTGAATTGTAACATCAAACAGGACAATAGAAAAAGACAATGCAGGTTATCAATCACATACAAATCGATGGAAACTCTTTAGTTTTGTGTTCAAAGCAGTCTGGATGTGGATGCAAGTTAACTGCCATGCACGGTCATGCAGTAAAATTAGTAAAACGCTTCTCTCCATGTTTTACCTTCCGCACTAGTCCACAATTAGGGGACACTTCAACTGCCTGTAGAGAAACAAACGTGTTTAACTTCTAATGAGATGTTTCAAAGTATGGAGGACAGCTGCAAGACTGAGAACAGACAAGACACAAGGTCACCGTTCACATGAATTTATCTATTTTTTTGAAACTCTACATCTGGTTCTCTATGGACTGGATGAGCATTTCTAATGTCAACACATGAAATAATGGAAGAGGAAGAAGAAAAAACCCCCCAAAATATTCCTCTCACATTTGTATTTTCGTCCGCCTGCCCTCCTCCTGGTGCGAAAAGACACGGTTACAAATTAAGGTGGGGGGAAATAAACGCAAGCTCAGGAGTGGAACCCGAGTTTTGCAAAAACATGACCAACTGGTTTCCAATAATAAATACCTTCTTCACTTTTATTCCTACATTTTTGGAGAAGATATGATCATTTATTCCACCACACGTGAACAAACGCCACACAAACAAAACACAAAAAAAAAGAGAAAAAACTTTACAGAAAACCAAAGTACTTTACCTGTCTTGTTTTCCCATAATGTCATCAAAGGCTTTAGACAGACGCTGGAGTCTGCTGAGTCCATTAGAAACGGATTCCAAATCTTGGTCAAACTTTCTGTTTAATCAGAAGAAAACAGAGCTGAAATCAGGACCAACACCTAAAGGGGAAACTCCAACATATGAACACAGGCAGTGACTGAACTCACAGTCTCTGGCTCTGTGTGTTGGGGGAAGCATAAGGACTTCGTAAAGCAGCCATCCGAACCAGTTGCCTCCTGCCTCCTCCTGTTTTGACCCCACGAATGGATCCCTCAGGGGTCTTTTGGCCTTTAGAGGTTGGGGTCCGCCTTGGAGTGGCTGCAGATTAGGCGTTCGCCTGAGTGTTGCGGCTCGTCCAGGAGTACGGCTTGGTGTACAATAATTTGAGGAACAAGCATTATCTCCTTCTTGACCCGGTGTTGCAACCAAACACTCCTCACGGGAAAATTCTCTTGTTTTCTGCAACCTCTGAGTAAGAGAAGACAGCAGAATGGACAATGTTGAAAGAAACACAAATGGTATTGATTGGCGCCCCCAGAACAATTCCTACATGTTTTGTTTTTTACCTGGTACATTCCCGTGAAGGAGTTTCGGGCACTCCGAGTAAATTTGCGGACTGGATTGGGTTTAGGCTGATTCAGGGATTCCCAAGTAGGATTTTCCGGTAAAGAGCCGGTCTGGACTGAGCGGAGTGGTAGGCGCTTACGCAAAGACATCCGCAGCGAGTTCAGGGAAGATGATGAGCGAAGTTTGCGGAAACGGTCAGGGGCTTCTGGAGAGTTTTCCGCATCATCTGATTCATCTAGGACTGTGTGTGCTCGCCAGACTCCAACCACAGCTCTGCCAACACCATCCATCACTGCTGTGCAGAGAGATGCGTAAAACATAAGGGAGAAACAAAGCTTTGAGGGGGAAAATTGGGGTTTTGGTGTTTTTAACACGATAATATAGCATTTCCCTGTTGATGGAGGACATATATAAAGAAAACTACGCTCAAAATTACATTTCGGAGTATTGTTTTGTTCGAATCATTGTGAATCAGGAGCAGACAAAAAAATGCAGTTGGAAAAGCTGGCATCTGGCTTAAAACTGTACAGCTGGATAGCTCCATATTGCTCGCCATTTTCTGTGGCACCCGTAATGTAAAGTTGGGGTTGTGAGGGTCTGTAAGCAGAGAGCATGTAAACAGATAACTCTCAGATATGGGTGACAGGAAGATGGGATAGGGATGCTCCCTGCGCACCAACAGTCCCGTCCAAAACTCAGGGCGATTTTCAAGTGGACTACTGCAGAAACTATATCCTAGAAAACGACACAGGCTTTTTTTAAAAAAATCAATTCTGATTAAAATGGCCAAGAGCACTGAGAACACTTTAAAAATAGATCAAGAGATGATCACGTGAAAGAGAGCTCAATTTATTATTTTATACTTCAAAACTAAATATCAAAAGAAACTAAATTCAAAGTCCATCATATTCTGAGTACTTATAATACATAGAAAAGACAAAAAAGCTTTTCGACGGCAGATTTTTTCAAGGGGCTCACACTCGACAGTAGTAGCTGGTTTGTCAGCAAAATGAGCTAAAAGCACAAAAACTATCAAACTAAAATAAACATGCACGTGCATGATTAAGAAAATAAATAAATAGCTGTATAAAATGTAACGCTGAGGGCCAAAGCATTTTATAGTAAAGCACGTGAAAGAATTACAAACCGTCGAAAAGTTATACCGGTGCTAGCGAAACCCTGAACCCCCCCCCCCCACCCCCCCACCCACCCACACAGACTTGTGTGAAGAGAACAAAGTTGTCAATCAAACTGCCCCACCCTGCTTTGTTTCATTCCCGGGGCTCTCGCCACAATATCGACGACAGATGAACAAACATCGAAGTCACGCTAGCATGTTTTAAAACGTCATACATAAATACCACATGTGAATAGCACGAGCTGAAAGTTTACCACACAATTTTTCGGTTGTCCTAGTAAACTATAACTTTGTGGTTTGTTGTCACAATAGGGACGCGTTTGTAAAAGTGCCGTTAAGTACTCGACACTGGTAATTCAGTCTTACAAAATAAAAAAATTCAGAAAAGACAATCCAACGTCCAGCTAATTGCTGAAGCGGTAACTTACCTATTAATACCACGCGCTCAACTGGCTTGTTGTCACTGCTAGCAGAACTTTCCTGTTTGAATTTGGCGGCAGCGGTCACTCCCTCTGTGGAATGCACGCACAGTGACGTCATCACGTTCCTTACGTTAAGCTCGTGGTGTAATACGTCAAATTCACAAGTACCAGTCCTATTGTAGTGGAAAATAAAAGGCTACTACTACTATTACTACTACTAATAACGTTATTTTATTATGTATTATCATTATTATTTATATTGTTGATAGTAAATTCAGGTTTAATGCAATCTGGGGAAGAATAGGAACAGAGAATATCAGAAAAGTTGATTTTTTATTGTTTTTAATGGAGTTTCAGAAATGTACAGTATTTCACAAATATGATACACACAGGCAGGACAGGGCTAACTTAAGTTTGTTTCAAGTACTTGAACTTGTCAAGGAACTATAGAGCAGTAGAGCTATCATTAGACTGATGGGTACTTGCCATAAAGAAGGATACAACACAGAAAATTGTTTTAACTGTCAATCAAGGGCTTTTTACACTAAAAGCACGGCAAAATAATCTTTCGTCTTCCATTTATCCATGATCAGTATCTGCTGTATCACAAAGCAAAAGTCATATGGTAAACATGTACAGTAAGCATATAAAGTTAATATTGTAATGCAAAGTGTGGCTTAGTTGGTGTTCTCTATAAAAAAAAAAGAACAAAACAACACAACAAAACTCATGTTCCTAAAACCATAAAAAGTGTAAATATCCTCTTCTTACATTTTTTTTAAATGTGCAATTAGGCTACTATGCAAGGTACTGATGGTGACCTTGTCCACAGTGAACCGTATCTTTTGTGATAAGCTCCAGTGATAACGACAACCCTATTCAGAAAAAAAGGAAAAAGAAAAAGAATCCCCCCACCCCCCCAAATGTCACTGACTGTAATATAAAAAACCTGGATGTGCATTTTTGTTAAGAAGCCAGCAGGTGTCACTGCAAACCTATCTGTGAAACCCCAGCACTAGTTTGGTGGGATCCCAGGCAATCAAAGTCAATGTTTTTCAACCACAGTCCACTCATTTCCTAATTTGAACACAGCTGTCTTTACATGTGGGATCTTTTATGGCTCTATTAAAACACTTTCCAGCATGTAATTACAATACGTCTACAACACTATAAAGATATGTGTGGGATTCAAAAACCATTAAAATGACAGAGAAGGAAAATAACAAAAACTCAAGACAGATTGCAATCTTTCATTAAAATTATGACATTGATAATTTCTCTGATTGGTCAACCTTGGCCTCAAGCTATGGTATGTGGGTGGATGATAAGGTTTGGGGTCTCCCTGGATTCCATCCTGGGCTCTTCTTTGTTTCAATGAATACATGTTTCCTCTAAACCAGTTAATTTAATTTTAAGTTTTGACTGTGGTGTGGTCTTTTGGCACTCTGACCTCTCAGTGAGAGGGTCCTGATCTGAATCCTTTGTGCTGTGTGAAGTTTGGATGTTCTCCTTCTGCATGTATGGGTTTTCTCTGGGCACTCCGGCTCCCTCTGACAGATCGAAAGCATGTTTCATGGGTTAATTGGTGGCTTTAAAACTGTCCCTTATGTGTAAATGTTTGTGAGTGGATGTTGTCTCTACGTTGCGTGACAATCGACTGGGGGACTGTCCAGGGTTTCTTCGTCCTTTACACAATTCAGGAGCACAAAAGCACAACATTTTAGGGCCCCAAGACTTCCTTTAACTGCGTGTAGGACTGGTGCATGGGAAACAAGGGTTTGTGGGGGTGGGATGAGTATAATCCAGTGTGTGTCCTTGGGCAATACCCTTCACAATAATGCCTAACTTTGGCCCAAGTCTGGGCCTCCCTGTGGTGATTCCCACCTCTAGATAGAATACAGGGTTGTGTCAGGAAAGGGTATCTGGTGTAAAACTTTCTAAAAAACCAATAGTGCGAGTCAGTTTAGGCTGAAAATGCTGTGGCGACCCCTGAAGGGCTTTGCTGAAAGGTGAACAAAATTTTCTTTAAAAATATTGCCATTGTTTTTTTTTTACTATTGTTTTATTTCTTTTGCAAAGCACTCTGAATGAACTTGTGAAAGAATTGTGCCAACTAAATAAACTGTCCTTGCCTTGCCTGTGATGCCTTCTGATAAATCAATGCAGACTTGTCCTTTTTGGCTTCTAGAAGTTGAAATCCTTAAGCATCCAATTGATGAGTTCATCTTGAAAAATTAAAAAGTGTATCCTCCCATAACAAAACCCCTCCTTAGGAAACAAATGTCTCAGTTAAGTAAGTATCTTAGGTCTTATACCGAAACATTTTATGTGAACTTGTTAGGGCATTTTCCATTTATTGAAAAGAACATAAAAATCAAGACCTTGACCCTCACAACCTCACGGTCTGTGCCTTTTTAGTGCATAAAAAGTAAATGTATAACATAATTTTAACAAGCCTTAACCATATTGTTGAGTCAGGAGTTAAAGTTCACAACAGATGTTCAAACCATGGATCAAAATAGAGATTTTAATTGTGAACATTCCCACATTTATCGTATTGATCTTACTGTTGATCTGCATGGATGTTTCTTTTTTGTTTTGAATTACACACTTTGTGTATTTCCTTTGACAGGTCACAGTTTCAAATCTTTATTTTGCCAAAATTGTTAGATTACATTGGAATGGAATCAATGCATTTTTCTAAATTCGTTAAACACGACCAAACACGGAGGGTTGACATTTAACAGCTGTGGGGTCAGTTCGTGATTTAAAAATTGAAATTGCAATTCCACACATTCATTTACAACACCAGAATGTGAAAAAAATACAGCCGTCTATGTGAAATTTAAAATGATAATTTACTAAAAGGGAAAGTTCCTCACCAACACGTGTTATTGTGACTTTTATATTTTTCTAAATGTGTTTACAACAAACGAAAAGTCTTAAAATGTAAATTTATACCAACAAAGGTCAACTGAGTTTCACAGAAATTTGTCACATTGTCTATATGAATCAATCCTCCAATGAAGGAAAAAGAAAACAGGGGAGGAAAGGCTTGACATTGCTATGTAAAACCTTAAAAAGTTATAACATTCTGTCATAATAAAGAGTTCAGTCAACCTGTTGTTTAAAGGTCAAACCAAGGTAATGAAATAATCTAAAAACCCAGTCAAATCAAATTTCTTTTATGTTTTTTTTTGAGTGTTTGTAGTGTAATGGAATAGTAATGGTACCACTCTGACCCTTCTACTCTGGACCTGGTTCCCCTGCTTTCACATTCTAAACACCTCATGATTTCGGTTTTTATACTGGATAGTGATTTTAAGCTTTTTTCATCTAAGGCACTTATCTGCGGTGAAACCATTTTTGACCTTGCAGGTCTTTGAGACAACCACTAATGCTTTCATTACATCTCGGTTGGATTATTGTAATTCACTTTGAATTGGGGTTAGCCAGTCCTCTCTTTCACGTTTGCAGCTAGTTCAAAATGCTGCTGCTTGTCTTCTGGTTGGAGCACCAAAGAGAGACCACATTACACATCCAGGCTTTCCTCCGTTGACTGCCAGTCTATTTTAGGATTCAGTTCAAGATTCTTGTATTTGTTTTTATATCTTTGAATGGTCTCGCCCCGCCTAACCTCTCTGAGCTTCTCTCTACCTACACTCCTCCTCAGTACCTCAGGTCGGCTGACCAGCTTCTCCTGGAGGTACAGAGGTCTGAGAGGAAGTGTAGAGGGGATCGAAGCTCTGGAACGCTCTGCCTTTTAACATTCTTCATGCGTCCTCTCTGTCCATTTTTAAAACTAATCTTAAAACCAATTTTTACAGCCAAGCTTTTAACCTTCCATGAGACTCTGGTCTGTTTACTGCTTTGGTAACTAATTTAAATTCTTTTATTTATGTGATTGTTTTGCTTGTTTTTATGCTTATATTTTATCTGTATGTTTCTTGGTGTTTTATTGTACAGTGCCTTGTAGCCCTTTTGGCTGTGTTAAAGCGCTTTAAAAAATAAAGTTCATTTAATTTTATTTGTACACATTCATTGACACTTTTAGCTCCTGTCATTTTGCTTATTTATGTTTTTTACCCATACCTCAGTGGTCCAGCTCCACCAGCTCAAAAGTGCAAGATCATTTATTTAAATAAGTCAAATATAGAAAAGAAATTAAATAAGAAAGCTCCCTAGACAAATAATTACAGGCTTCTATACAGCATTGAGTGGTGAGGTCATCGTGGGCTGTCTCTTGGGGTGGAGGGGGGTTAACCTCTTATTTCTTGCAGCACTGGTAATTGTAAAAAAATAAATGTCAGATGAGGCAGATTTAAACAATATCTTTTTATATGTGAGTCAACTGTATGTGTTACCTTTACTATTTTCTTCCACCGTGAGACTACAGCAAGAATGGAAGTAACAAACACGACCACCAGCCCAGCTATCAAGGGTATCAATGGAAACTTCCTGGTTCTTTCTGCAGAGGAGGACGGTTGTGGAGGGAAAGATCATTATGTGTAAAATAAAAAGAGCTTGTGGACATCTGATCCTGTGAACTTACCTGTCACTATGACATTAAAGATCTTAGAGCTGTCTGGAAACATGGGGGAAACTGCTGTGCACTGATAGATCCCTTCATGAAAACGCTGATCCACGTTGTTGATCTGCAGCCTGCTAGTCTGGCCATCATTGGTTACAGTGAAACCACCTGCTATTAGATCCACTGTGCTCCCATTTAGTGTCCACAACACAGCTGTGACCAGTGGATTGGCCTTCATGACACACTCTAGCACCAGATCTTCCTCTTCTTCTATCGTAATGTTCTCTGATCCAGAGAGTTGTGGAGGATCTGTGGAGGATTAGAGAAAGTATTAATCCACCCCAAACATTCTCATTATTCTGTTACTTATCTAAAATTCAAATAAAAAAAGTTACTAATTTGCGAGTGAAGTAGGTATGACTACCAAAAGAAACAAAAAAAATTCAGATAACATTTTTGCATGATTTATTGTTGTAGTAAAGTGCATACCAAATAAAACTAAACCAGAAAACAAGAGTTTAATAAATATTTTATACACGTCTTTAGGTTTCCCCCACAAACATTATCATTTGTCATGAAGCTGGGACTCCTCTAGAATTCAAATAAAAAAAAAACTGTATTAATCCCCATGAGTAAAATAGAAATGACAAACAGAAAAATAATTAAGAAAATAGAAAACAGTTTTGTGTGATTTACTGTTGCAGTAGTTGAGTGCATACCAAACAAAACCAAACCAGAAAACACGAGCTCATTGAGTATTTTATGCACGTCTTTAGGTCCCCCATCTGTCTAACAAACAAAGACAGCTCTTGAATGGAGTCCCTCTATTAAAGGCTACTTTCCTCTGATTGGCTAAATCCCCTGACAGCCTGCTGAGGGTCAGCACCCATTTGAACTGTTCTGCCTGTATTGAGGGTGCAATGTGCCTAAACTTGTGGTCTAATGGAGAATTTTGTGGCTGTTAGTGCAATATGCACTAAGCAAAATAGATGTAAAATGTATTAACAACAATCTGAAGCTCACATTAAAAAAAAAAAATGACACAGACGGCTGTAAGCAGTAAACACAAAAGACAGCTAGCGCTCGTGAGCATTACTGTAGCCTTCAAAAAACCTGTAATGACTTGACGTGAGTGGGATATTGCTTTATTCATAAGGTTCATAAAAATAAACTTAACTAAGCTCAAAAATTTTTCAACTTTAACACATTGTTTTTAAAATATCTATAAACAAAACCTATAGAAAGTTTGGTAAATTGACTCACATGAGACTTTTATGGTGACAGAGGCCGACGCTGTTGAGTTTTTTCTCAAAGAACAGGTGAAAGTGGCTTCATCATCTTCAGGGATAACTGGCATGATGCACACAGCGCTGGGGGTGTTCTTGTTTGCGTCCTTCAGGCTCACCTCTGCACCATTCCTCTGCCACTTCAGCTCCTCTTCCTGCAGATTGGTGTCAGTAATCTCACAAATCAGTGACACTGTATCGTCAGGTTTTGCCGGAATGAAACCTTCAGCACTGGCTCCTGGAGTTGACTTGATCCTTACAGCTTCTGGGAAAAGGACAGGAGGTTGACTTCTCAAAAACATACTTGAAATCAAACAAAAAACCTTAAAAAAAAAGGAACAGACTCTTACCACATGTTTGGGATGCAAGGAGAAGCAAAAAATGTAGAGGGGCTCCAAATAAATACTTCATTTTTGCCCTTTTCGAATAAACCTTCATAAAAAGAAAGAATCACAAAATAGAATACCTAAATATATATTAAAAAATGTTGATTTTATAAATACAACTAAGTACTTTATTGTAGATGCCAGAGCAATTAAATAGATTATGAAAGATTTCAAGTTGCCTTTTTTATGAACAAATTTAATAAAGTGTGCACATTCTTAAACATAACCTTCATGGATTAACTACTTTCTGATAAGGAAATGATGTCAATAAATAAAAATTGCTTTCTTTTATCCAAAATCGAACAAAAAATTTGTGTTATGTGAAATTTGATTTCTTCGCCAAAGAAAGTTCATCATTATGTGGCTCAATCAAATCGAAGTAAAAGAACTGACTGAAATCATGAAGAGAATAGCAACTGTTTTCTTTGGAAACAATGCACCTCAATTTTGCTCCTCAGTAATTTGTTGGCGTGTCGCAAAGGAGACACTCACCTGCAGCATCCGTCCCTTCGTTTCTCTGCCCTCCCGTCCTCTGTGCTCACTGTGTGTGAACAAGAGGATCTGAAAGGTTGCTTGAATTGAATCAGTATCTCTTATATTCCTCTAAGGACACTTTCAGAACCTCCCTTCTTTTAATTAGGCTTCTCATAATCGCAACATTTCTTTTCCTGTCAACACCCTTTCGGTCCTTCCACCCTGAATCTTTTATTTCCTTTTTTGAAATAGTTATTTTTTTATTATCCTCATCCTAAAGTTTGCAAACACAAGAAACCTTTTATTGGCAATAAACATCACAGTGGTTCTAAAACTCATTGGGTGGGGATGTGAGGTTACATGTTTGGCACATGTCTGGAATTTCTCACGTACAAATTGAAAACATTTTAAAACGGGCTCATAAAACAATCTAGTCATGCTTTCAACATTTATAAATATTTAAGATGGAACTAATTTTTTATGCTTTTACAGCAACACGCAAAGCCATTTTACTATTCAAAAATTCTGCAAAGTGTCTTTTACTTTGCGTTTTTTTTAGGTGTATATACCTTCTAGTTATAATTTTTGTTTGACTTTTTGGTCTTGTAAGGCAGTGAACAGACATTTCTAAAGCTTCTGTGAATCTATACAGGTATAGAGGAGGGTGTCCTTTTTACTCTAACAATTTTATTTAGACCAACATCTTTGCCTGAGTTTAATATGAGAGAACAAAATCTGTAGATGTGTAGCCATGCCAACATACCTGTTCTGCCATTATTTTAGGAGTGGTCTGCAGCAAACCTAAATCACTTGAGCACAGCATGACAACACTTGCCTATTGCTGAAGAACAGAAACAACCACAGTCACAGTGCAGATTTGCTAATCATTAATATTCTTATGTTGCTTTGTGGACCAGTCATTTTCTTTCTTTTTTCAGAAAAACTGCTGTTTTTTGAAAGAAAAAAAACTACAAAAAAAAACTGTGTCTGCATGCATGCTTATAGAAACTATAATGAAGCTTTTTTTTTAAAGGTACCAGAAACTGCTCTGAATGTGGAGGATTTTTTTTCTGGTCCTACAGAATGAAGGTTTGAACACAGATTATAAGAAAGTTGGAAATCAACTTGCAACAGCAATTCCTTAGACTGAGTTTGTTTTTGTATGAAGATGTTAGATATCAAAAGAATTACTCAAAAAACATCTGTGCACATTCCTGTATGTGTGTTGTCTTAAATTTGTTAATTAATTCTGACCCTTTCCGGAATCTTTATACCATTTAACCAGGCCAAATAGGGGCAGAATGAACCTTTCTGATCTAACTCAGTCCAAATCAGTCTGTTTAGACCTAAAAGTAACAGCTGTAAATGGTAAATGGCGTGTACTTACATAGCACTTTACTACCGTCCTTGAAGGCCAAAAGCACTTTATAGTCACTGTCCCTCTCACCCATGTGCACACACATTCACAAACTTGGTGACTAACCTATAACCACCATGAGCAATGTGGGGTCCAGGGTCTTGCCTAAACACACTTTGATGCATGGGCTGGCAAGGCAGGAACTTAAGCTGCGATCTTCCGATCAGGACTCGACTGCTCTACATCTGCACCCTGTTGATATTTATTGGGAATGCTGGGTGTTGTAGGGTGGTTTTAATTTTCTTTCAGTTCATGCATTTCCTTTCTCAGAGCATTCAAGTTTCCACAAAAATACCTAAAATGAGTTTCTTGGATTTAGTGGTGTCTTTAATCTGCCTTGTTGGTGTGATTTTGAGCAGTTCTCCATCAATACGTTTATATGATGAAGTGGTAACCTGACTAAGGTAGACGCTGCCATCATCTGGTAGGATAAACTCTGGTGATCCATACTACCTAAAGGATAACGTGGGTTTAGTCATTAAATGATGCAGTTTTTATTTGACACCTTTATTGCAACATCTTTAAAACTAAATGAAATGTTTGCTGCTAATCTGTAATTGTTTGGGTTAAGGTTAGGCTTAGTCATTGATATGTTCCAACCAGAGTATCTGATCCAGCTTAAACATTCTTTTTATTTGTGCACTTCTAAAAGTGTTCCCTCTTTTCTCCAGTAGGGTGAAGCATTGACCATTGAAGAAAATAGTTTCTCCTACAGTTAGAAATTAACCAGAGCGAAGAATGACACATTACAGATCATACACTAGGACTTACTGTGTTGCTAGGTACTTATGTAACAGTTGGAAGCATGCACAGCATAGATATGTATTGTGGTGATATTCTGTTTAGAGCCTATTTTGACTTTCAATACAACTTTTTAAACCTCTTTTTAAAGAATCGTAATTTTAGGTTAATGTAGTGAAACAGCTGTTTTGATTGTAAGCATTTATTAGTAATTTTTCATTTTTTTTCTCACTCAGTCCCTGTAGTTGGGACAATATACCCTACCTCCTTCAGATGAGTCCCTTCTAACAGGAGGCAGAACAGACAGACTTCAGTCCTGATTTTATGGGTGAACTGGCCTTTTTTTTTCTTTTGAAGACTTTAATGAAGTACGAGCAGGACATGTGGCCACACCTACTGTTCAAGAAATGATTATATCTACATTCATCAAAGATCGAAGGTCAACTCCATTTAAAACACGTGTGGCGCTGAACAAAGACTGGCTCCTTTAGGTTTGGTTGCACAACCATCTCTCAAAGAATCTGCACACATGCAGATCTGTTCTGAGGCGTACACTTCCACATTACTATTATCATTACTATTATCATTACTGAAAGAGGGATGCAGACTTCTTGCAAAGCTTCCCGTATGTGCATTTAAAAAATCAAATTCGTCTGCTGATCTGTTATTATAAAGTTACCTGTAAGAGTTTCTGACCAAATGCTTAAGCCCTAAAGCCTTTCCAGGGGACAAAAGGGAAAAAGATTGTATTTGGAGCTCATGTGACCATGTTTGTTTATGTAGAAATAGCATGGAACCCAGGGATAAAGTCAATGGTCAAAGTACACTCTGTCCCAGATAAGATCTGGGGCTAATGCATGAGTGCCCATACGATCAAGAGCATCAATGGACCCAGTAAGTTGAAGCTTGCAGAGTTTGTGCACATGATGCAAAGAAGCATTCTTCATCAGATTAATCCTGAGCTTGGAAAGTCTCGGGCCAGCATCAAAGCATGGGCTCACAAACACTTCTGCACATGTTTTTCCAGCTCAAATGGAAGGTGTTTCCTGTTTCGCTCATCTTTTACGAGCAAGGAATGGGGTTGCTGGTGGTTGATTGATTTATTTCCCAATTCCTTTCTGTTTTGTTTGCATTGGGAATTTTCCAAACATGAAACAATCAATATATTTAAAGAAGTGCATGTGTTGCGTTTTTATATCCAGGCTGGCCTGACTGCCCCTTTTACCCTTGCACTACGTCCCTCGCTCCCTCCTCACCCCCCTCCCTCTTTCTGGTTTTCTGTAGCTTTTCTTTCTCCTCTGTCCCTTCTGTCTTTTCCCTCTGACTGAATGGAGAAGCTGGGTTCTCCGGAACCCGCACACCCTGTGCAGGGTGATGGGCCTGTTGCAGGAGTGTCTGTTGCCAAAATGGAAGGAGCTTTGGGGGATGAAGTGGTTACATCAGCCAGCTCAAAACTCTTTCAGTGTGCATGTGTGAAACGTTGGTTACCGCCGGCCTACAGGGAAGAACTTTACCATATTTTACGACTTGCAGGCCCACTGGTGAGTGCTGAAATCTACTAAACATGGCAAAATATAACAAGTGCAAGGTTGGTCCAGTTATTTGTAAAATGTTTGCAAAGAAATCAAAATCAGAACATCAGCCTTAGTCTTCCAACAACTTAGCCATGTTTTGCTATGTTGTCTAACTGTAAAAAGCAACAACTCTTAGTGAAGTTTAAACTTGTCAAATCTCTGTTTTTCCAGCTGCTGTCTCGGATTCTGAATTTCTTCATGCCATTTGTTATCACCATTTACTGTGGTCACATGGGCAATGTTGAACTGGCTGGATATGCACTTGCCTCTGTGGTATGATAACCTAAACTACTCTAATATATTCCCACATATTATTTACAAAGTAATGCATGATCACTAATCACAGGATTTTATTCTGAAAGGCTTGTTGGGGAAAGTTCCATCACATGTATTTAACCTTTTGACTCCAATTCTTAGAGTGCGTCACATCCGTTTTACCCCATGGATGATGTTTAAAGTTTTCCAAAACTTTCTGCAGCTTTTTAAATCTTTTCTTTTATTTTTATTTTAAAACTTTCTTGAAACATAAACTAATAGAACTATGCAGCTGCCATACATTACTTTATTTAATGCTGAATGTGTTCAATCCTGACATTTGTGCTTTATGTTATCACATCTTTTGGGCCTCTTCTCTTCGATTATAAAGGGGATGTCCTGATAAACTAGAAGTTAAAAATGATATCAGAATCAGAATCAGAATCAGAAATACTTTATTGATCCCACACGTGGGAAATTTGTTTGTCACCATAGCAACTTACAGCAGAGGGAAAAAAAAGGCTTAGAATGGTATAAAAAAACAAGAACAAAGAAGATGTAGCATAAATGCAAACATCTAAGGGACTATAATTTAAAAAGCTATTTACAGAACACTGCAAAATTTAAAAAGATGTGCAAAGGACATGTGGAAAATAGAAAAAAACTAAATAAATAGATAATAAAAATGTGCAAAGGTTATCTCTTACATTGGGAGTTGTTGTACAGGGTTATTGCATTGGGTATGAATGATTTTTGGTACCGGGCAGTTTTGGAGCGGAGCTGTCTGAGCCTCTTAGAGAAGGAGCTCCGCTGTTTGTCCAGAACAAGGTGGAGAGGATGCTCTGGGTTGTCCATATTTTACAAGTATAAATGGTTAAACAAGAAAGTTCTAGTCTGTTGGAAAATAAGTGTCAGTTCTCTTGCAAGTGAACCCTGGTGAGGTTTATTATAGTTGAGACAGACTAGTAAACAGACCAAATAGTAGTAGTAATAAAATAAAAAGAACTACCTACAGAAACACATCAAGGTTGCAATGGACCACTTGACCTTTGAGTGAAAGCTCTCTCAAACTAGTGGCCCCATAACCCTGTTTTTGTCAGAGAAATGTTGCTCTGTCCTCAGCTGTGCAGACATTTAACATTTGATGATTTAAAAAGCTCATAGTTCCATCACAGGAATTTTTCTAACATGGTGCATGCAGGACTGGTGCATGGAAAGCCACGGTTTCCACATTTCCCAGAGTCCCTAAAGGCGAGACCTTTTCACGCTACTGCCTAATGCAGCAGGGGGGCCCAAGTTTTGGTCCCCCTGTGCCGGTCCCCCAGCCCAGATAAAATACATGGTTGTGTCAGATCTGCCAAATCAAGTGCTGTGAAGATCGGTAAAAGCGGATTTGCTGTGGCGACCCCTGTCAGGATATGCCAAAAGGTGAACAACAATTTTTGACCACATGGCAGGCAAAAAAATGTACAGTTCAGGGATTTCTGGAATTTTTGATGCATGGTTGAACCTTTTTTTTTTTTTTTTACCAAAAAGCTAAGATAGTTGAAAGGATATTTTTATCAAAATAATTTTAAGAAAAAGTAAATAGAAAAGTAAAAAAAAAGCATAACATCAGTGACATTCACTTAAAGAACATCTTGGTTTGTTAAAAGTCCAACCACTTTGTTAAACTGATTTTAAGCTGTCACTCCACAACCTGTACGCTGACAACAATGCTTTAACCCTTGTGCTATCCTATGACCCTTACACTGACATGTTATCCCTACCATAACAAAGATGGATAAAGGTGAAGAGGATTTCATGTAATCCATGGACACCAGTGAAGATCACAAATCACTGAAGAAAAAAGGTTCAGGGCAATGTCTAGTGGGGTCTAGATGACCCAACTCCCAATGTTAAAGTGCCTAGGATAGCGCAAGGATTACAACACCACAGTATTATGTACTCACATAATATATCAATATATTTAAAAAAATGCATTGAAATTGTAGATTTTTGTTACCAACTTTTTAACCTATGTTCTATTTTTGTTCTTCACATTTCAGACAATAAACGTGACCACAACTGCAACAGGCTATGGCCTGGCTTTGGCTTGTGATACACTCATTTCTCAGGTGAACATTCCATATGATTGCCTAATAAATAAACAACATGAAGAATTTGACAAAGTGCAATCCCGCTGTCTGAATTGTGTTTCGTAGACTTTTGGCAGTAAGAATATGAAGAGAGTCGGAGTAATACTTCAAAGAAGTTCCCTCATCCTGCTGTTCTTTTGTCTGCCCTGTTGGGCTCTTCTGATTAATGCTGAAAACTTGCTGCTCCTCATGAAGCAAAATGCAGATGTGGCCAGGTAAACTTTAAAACTGCAAGAAAGTCTTGTAAAAAAGTAAAAAGAAAAGTTCTGTCTTTATCTTTATCACCACTGTTGTTATCAGTGGAGCTAAGATTTGCATTATCTTAAGTGTTCAGCTCACATTGTACATTTACTGTGGTGATTAACTGACCGTGCAGATTCTCAGCACTTCGGCAGACTGTGTTTCATTCAAGCATAAATCTTTTTATTTCTCTCTTATATGGTTAATTATTAACATTTCTTAACATCCATGCCTTACAGAATCGCACAGCTCTATGTGATGATGTATCTGCCAGCTGTTCCAGTAAGTGCCAACAACTGAACTGAATTTGTTTTTTGCTGTCAACTTCAAATATCGAATGATAATAAATTCTTTTGTTACATCATTTAAATAAAAACCAGAATTTCTGTTTGTTGCGTATCTTTAAGGTACATATATTAGAATAGATGTGCAAATGCAGGGATCTAATCATTGTACACACAAAAGTTTTAAAAATCCTTGTTGTCATCTCAGCAATCAGCCAAATCTATTCAATATGTTCAAATCTGTTACAGGCCATGTTCTTGCACCATCTCCAAGTTTCTTATCTGCAAAACCAGGTAAGTTTGGAGGCAGCAAGTACAGTTCTCATAATTATGATGGGAGAAAGGGCCATTCTGTAACCATAATATTTATAAAGAAAACTCAAAGTTACTTGCCAAAATCTCCCTGGTCACACTGGAACAAAACAAGTACATAAAGGATGTATAACTGTTATGGTTATCTGAAAAATAATGGGCAGAATTATACTTATGCTGGTAGCGTCTGTCATGTTATTACACAAAATTGTTAATTTGGACATATGGGGGCAGGATTTTTATTGTTCTAGACTGAACATTAGCTTATCCATCAATATTTCTGAGATTTCTTTTTACTTTATGTCTGTAATAAAAACAACAACCAACTTGCAACGTTTTCTGACGTTTAAAACTTGGTCAACGCCATGCAAATCCGTTGCGCGACGCTTGTCCTAAAATGTGTTCATCAACCTGCCGCTCCTGGTGTTTGTGGGAGGAGCTACTGTCCAACTTTTTTAGCCTCATTGTTGGTTTATGACTCCCCCTGCTGATAAATCATCAATGTTTCAAAGATAGCCTAATTAGTTAAAGTGAGGCATATTCTTTGCTAAAGTTCAGATATTTGAATTCTGGAAATATTGTGCCTAAACAGCTGCAGCAAGTTTTTCTTTATTAATTTTTTAATTTTATTTAATATAGGGACAGCGCATATTAATAAATATTTCTGTCAATATGCCAGAGTTACTTGGTGCAGTGGTTTTTGTTCACGCCTCAAAGCCAGAGGGCCCTGGTTCAAATCTCAGCTTTCAGTGTGGAGTTTACATGTGATCTCCATGTATGCATGTGTGGGTTTTCTCTAGAGACTTTGTAGGTTAATTGGTCGTATCCTTTAGTGTGTGAGGGAGGGTGAGGCCCTGTGAAACCCTGGCGAACTGTTCAGGATGTACCCCGCCTTTGCGCAACAGTAGCCAAGACAGGGTCTAGCCACCCTGTGACCCAGTGGCTTAGGAAGATGAATGGATGGGATTTTTGCTGCACCAACTGAAATGTGCTGCTGCAGCCAGGCTGTCATACCATGCCGGATGTTCATAATGCCTTGCAGGACCTCTGATTGCATTTGTATTGTTTCTGAATGATGTTCGGTGTGAACTCAGTTTACAGGCTAAGAAATGTGGCATAGGCCTACAATAAGCAGCCACTTATAGGACTCATTGGTTGGCGCAGAAGCAGCACTGCACCCTGCTGTGCCAAAGATGAACACAATCTTCTTTGCTGCTCTGAAACAGTTGAACCCTTCAATTGCTTTTAGTTTGCTTAAAGGAAGAAGCCTTTATAGAAAAGGAGAAACTAAATTCAATTCTTCAGTGTAATTAGACTTTAAGGGTTAATCTAGATGACATATTTCTGCTGTTCCGAATGGCTTCTTCAGCTTCATCTGCTGATGGAAGTAATCAGTCTATCATTCTGCCATTACTTTTTTACTTACTCTATAGTGGTCAGTACATAAAAAAACAAAGTCCCCATCAGCAGTAAGTGGGGTTCAGGCTAAATGAAATTGTTTCCATGCAACTGTAAAGCCATTTACGAGAAAAATGTTCAAACACATTCCCAAATTCGTTTGTCAAACTTTTATCCCACTAAGATGCTCTTTGATCCCATTTTCTTTATTATGTTAACATTCCAGTTCAGTTCTGCCAATTTTAGAGCAAATTTTGCATAAACACTTGCTTTCAAATAAAATCCCAAGAGGCAGTGCTGCAGTTAATCGTCTCATGTGTCTCTGATAATAATTATATAATGATGAGTAAAGTCACTGCGAAGTTGAGTGGAATCTTCTGTGAGCACAAACATTTTTTAATTCAATCTTTTTGTGTACTTTTAGGTAAATATATGTTGGCAAGCCTCAGTAATTTCTATTTTTCCCCCTTGATTGCAACACACTGCTTTAGGAGTAATCATCTTTTTTTTTATTTTTCAGGGAATTATTCTACCTCAGATGTACACGGCGGGAATCGCAAATGTTTTCAACTTGGGAGCCAACTACCTTTTAATCTCTGTCCTTAAATTGGGTGTTGTGTAAGTTTTAAAGTTGCTTCCCCTACTTTAACATATATTATGGACTTGCCACTGCTTGACATGATTTACAGCAAAATCTCACCAAGGATCTTTGTCTAGTTTCAAGCTTAAATATCTTATTACACTTGATTTAAGACTAACATAACTTACTAGCTACATTTCATTAAGATGTGAAGACTTGTTTTAGGGTTAAGATTAGCTAGAGATATTTATATTGAATATCTTGTTGAATCATTTATATTGAATATTTAATTTATTATTTGGATAGCACTTACAAAAGCAGAGGGAACCAAGGTGCTTAACATAAAATCAAATAAAATCAGAAACAATATGATACAAAAGAGAGACAGTAAAATCAATAAAACAATAAAATCAATAAAACAATAAAAACAATAAAATAATAAAATTAATCAAATTACCAAGCTGACCCATTAAATCTGCTCACCAGGGTTAAAAGCCTGAGTAAAAATATGAGTTTTTAAAATTACTGATGGTTCAGGCAGACCTCACAGAAAAGAGGACAGCATTCCAGAGTTTAGGAGCTGCAACTGAAAAGGCTCTGTCTCCCCGAGTCACCAGTCGAGTCCTGGGAACCATTAAAAGCATTTGATCTTCAGGTCTTAGGACTCGACGTGGACGATAAACATGTAACAGCTCAGAGAGATACAGAGGTGCCAGACCATTCAAAAATGTAAAAACCAGAAATAAAATCTTAAAATGATTCTAAAAGACAAAGACAGGCAATTAATTGAGCGTAAAAGAAGAGTAATATGCTCAGAGTATTGAATATTGAAAAGTTAATTTTTCTTTACGTAGGATTTTAAATTGAAATTTTTTTTGTGAACGGTTTAATGGTTTCAAGAAACCAATTTGCTTTACTTAGGGAAACTGGAAAGTATTTTTGATTCATAACACAATGCAAACACATTTAACAAAGGGAGGGCAAAAGTTTAAAAGTAAACATACACCCACTGGCCACTTTATCAGGTAAAACCTTGCTAGTACCGGGTTGGACTCCCTTTTTACCTTCAGAACTTCCTTAAACCTTTCAACAAGGTGCTGGAAACATTCCTCACAGTCCATATTGACAGGGACGTGGAATCACAAGGGTGCTTGACCACCTGCCCTTTTTGCCTCGTATTAAAAAGTGCCCTCTTTTTTGTATTAGCATTAATACATTTCTGTTAGTAATAAAAGAAAAATTGTGGCTACAGCCCCCCCCCCGATATTCTATGAAACCCATTTTCTTGTAAGCCGGGGATTCTGAGCTGTCGGTTCTGTCTTTGCGGCTCCGCTTGGATTCAGAGTCGCCAAGGGAGTTAGGGAAAGCCGGGGACATCCCAAAAGTGCTCTATCTGGTGACTGTGGAGGCCATTTGAGGACAGTGAACTCATTGTCATGTTCAAGAAACCAATCTGAGATGATTCCAGCTTTATGACATGGCGTGTTATCCTGCTGGAAGCAGCCATCAGAAGATGGTACACTGTGGTCATAGAGGGATGAACATGGTCAGCAGCAATACTCAGGTTGGCTTTGGTGTTGTAACACTGCTCAATTGGTACTAAGGGGCCCAAAATGTGCCAAGAAAATATCCCCCACACCATTACACCACCACCGTCTCCAGCCTGAACCGTTGATACGAGGCAGGATTGACAGCAAAATCTGACCTGAATGTTACAGCTGTAGCCTATCTGGCTCAAGGTTCGACGTGTTGTGCGTTCAGAGATGCTCTTCTGCAGACCTGGATTGTAACGAGTGGTTATTTGAGTTACTGTTGTCTTTCTATCAGCTTGAACCAGTCTGGCCATTCTCCTCTGACCTCTGGAATCAACAAGGCATTTCCGCCCACAGAACTGCCGATCACTGGATATTTTCTTTTTTTCAGACCATTCTCTGTAAACCCTAGAGATGGTTGTGCGAGAAAATCCCATATACTCAGACCCTCCGGTCTGGCATCAACAACTAGGCCACAATTAAAGTCACTTAAATCTCCTTTCTTTTTCTTTCTGATGCTGACTTTGAAGTGCAGCAGATGGTCTTGACCATGTCTACTTGCCTGAATGCTTTGAGTTGCTGCCATGTGATTGGCTGATTAGAAATTTGTATTAAGGAGCAGGTGGTCAGGTTTATCTAATTAATGTACATTTACATGTTATTTTTAAGAAAAAGTTAACTTTCAATGTGTAATAACATTTAGTCATACTTTAGTATGATTATGGTCTAGAAAAAAGGATAGATGGACTGTTGTGACCGTAAAAATAGGATATATTTGGGAGTAAAGTGTTTAATATTTACATTTTAAAGATATAAAACAAATTTTGAGTAAAATACACTTATTTCAACACCAATTACTTGTGTAATATACCTAAATGAGCATTTATAGTTAATTTTTAATAAAGGCAGAAGATTACAACTTATAAATCTTGCCAAAACAATTATATTAGTTGTACTAGCAGATTTTCTTTACTTATAGCAAAGGAATTGTTTTCCCATGTGAAAAATGTCACATTTTTTCCCAGTGATTCAGGCTAATGGCGCATAAAATTTGACTCACCTAACATCAGAAGCTGAGAAACACTCTTGTCCATAAAGCAGAGACATTTAGCTTGTTCATCTATCCAAAAAAGGAGATTTGTTTTTCTTCAAACTGAATACAGGCTGCGCTGGGGTTTATTGTTTTTAGAAAACCTTTAGAAACCGAGGCAGCACGGGGCAGAGAAAGGACTGTGACGAGGCCTGATCTTGCTCCAGCTGGACAAACATTTTATCCATCAGGGTGTTGAGAAGTCAGGCCTCTCTCTCACCCCCACCCTTCTGTCCTGTATAAAAAGCCTACTGTCAACAGGGCTCTAAAGGGTTCTCTGTCTTAAAAACTCTTCTCAGTCAACACTTTTAAACATTTTTTCTCACATTTGTCCATCAACAAAAACATGAGGAAATAAAGTTGTTCTGTTGTGTTTGCAGAGGATCAGCGATTGCTAACAGCCTTTCTCAGATCGTCATCTGTCTTCTGTTGTTTGGTTATATCAGATGGAGGAAGCTTCATGAGAAGACATGGGGAGGTGAGGCCATCCCACGTTTTTTTGACGTACACTCATACCTTGCCATGTACAGTCAGGACCATAAATATTTAGACAGAGACACATTTTTTTCTAACTTAGTGTCTGTACATTACCACACTGAATTTTAAATAAAACAATTCAGATGCCATTGAAGTGCAGACTTTCAGCTTTTATTCCATGGGTTGAACAAAAAGATTGCATAAAAATGTGAAAAACTAAAGCATTTTTTAACACAAACCCTTCATTTCATGGGCTCGTAAGTAATTGGAGAAATGAAATAACTGAAAACAAAATAGTCATTACTAATATTTGGTTGAAAACCCTTTGTTGGCAATGACAGCCTGAAGTCTTGAACTCATGGACATCACCAGATGCTAGGTTTTCTCCTCTGAATGCTCTGCCAGGCCTTTACTGCAGCGGCTTTCAGTTGCTGTTTGTTTGTGGGCCTATCTGTCTGAAGTTTAGTCTTCAACAAGTGAAATGCATGCTCAATTGGGCTAAGATCCTGTGACTGACTTGGCCATTCAAGAATATACCACTTCTCTGCTTTAATAAACTCCTGAGTTGCCTTGGCTGTATGTTTTGGGTCGTTGTCCATCTGTATTTTGAAACGCCCCCCAATCAGTTTGGCTGCATTCACCTGGATCTGCGCAGACAGTATGTCTCTGAACACCTCAGAATTCATTCGGCTACTTCTGTCCTGTGTCACGTCATCAATAAACACTAGTGTCCATTGCCACTGGCAGCCGTGCACGCCCAGGCCATCACACTGCCTCCACCGTGTTTTACTGATGATGTGGTGGGCTTTGGATCATGAGCTTCTCAGTGCCTTCTCCATACTTTTATCTTGCCATCATTCTGGTAGAGGTTGATGTTGGTTTCATCTGTCCACAGAATGTTTTTCCAGAACTCATTCATTCATTTTCTAATCCGCTTTTCCCTTTCGGGGTCATGGGGCTGCCGGAGCCTATCCCAGCCACTTGGGCGAAGGCAGGGGATGCCCTGGACAGGTCGCCAGTCTGTCGCAGGGTTTTTCCAGAACTGTGCTGGCTTTTTTAGATGCTTTGTAGCAAAGTCCAATGACATACGATAGTTGTTTCTTTCTGTCTTTGTAAAAAAATGCCTCATCTGTTAATACAAAAGTATCTTTGTGTAATCTTACTGTGTAGTTTTTAAAAATCAGTATATAAACAACATGTACAAATAAACATGTAACTATAATAAATATATATATATTATTATATTATATATATATATATATATATATATATATATATAATATAATATATATATATATCTATATATATATGCTCACATGGCAGAAAAGTGCAAGCATCCCTGGGCCATGTCATTTTTGACACATTCCAAGATGCTCTTCTCGGTCACGTGATACGTTACTGCTAAAATAAAACCCAGGAACCAGCAAAATGATTAAAAAACAAACGTATTTGGAGATTTTCTCTGCCGAGGGGAAAAGGCCCAGCCAGGAGACAGAAGAGGAGCCTTCCACTTCCAAAAAAAAGAAAGCTACATTTAATAGACAGTACTTCTTTTTTGCACCATGAGAGTGGGAAGGGGGGAGGATGATGACACCTGTGCCATGTCAACTGTTAAGCATGTCAAAATAAAAGCACAGAATTCATTTTGTCACGTATTTGATCCTCCATCATCCTAGTATTGCTATAATAATCATCCGCCTGTATTTAAAAGACCGGTCCGTGAAAGTTTGTGTGACGTCATACCGGGCCGTGGCATGAAAAAGGTTGGGGACCACTGCTCTAATCAACTCAACTCCAGGCCTTTAGTCTGCTTCTCTCATAATGACATAACCAGGGAATTGCCCACAACTGCCCATGCAATAGCATGGAAGTCAATTGTCCAATTACTTACGAGCCCATGAAATAAAGGGATTGTGTTTAAAAAAATGCTTTAGTTTTTCACATTTTTATGCATTCACCCATGCACACACATTCACAAACTGATGATGGCTCCATGTGTTTTTAAATACTAAAAGACCAAGCTTTTTTAGACATGCATCTGCATCAGCTGATGATCCTCATTAGTATTACGTCCTCTGCTGTGGGACATAAAACTAATAATTTCTGTTTTGATTCATCTTCAGGCTGGACCACCGACTGTCTGCAAGACTGGGGCTCCTACATGAAGCTGGCTGGCCCTAGTGCTCTGATGATCTGCCTTGAATGGTGGGTGTGGGAGATCGGAGGATTCCTTGCAGGTCAGTCATTCACTGATTGTGCACACATTTTTTTCCCCACCATTTTAAGGTAACTCACTTTTTAATATCAAAGATTACTGCAAAAAACATTTTCAAAACAATATTATGCCTAAAAAATGGTGATTATTTCAAGGATTAGTGGATTCAATTCAAGGAATATTTATTGCCTTTTTCAGTAAACAGAGCAGTTTCACAGAATAGGAATTTGCTGCGGTGCTAATGTTCGACATATAACACTTAAGAATAGAAAAAATGAACAACAGTAAGCAAAATAAATAAAATTACACAATGGTCAGAACAATACATAGAAATAAATAGTGCAAACACTGCAAAATGTGGATGATTAAGGTGGACGTAGTGGACTGGTGACTGGACATATAAGTGAAAAGGTTTAAGGGGGGAGGAGTTAAAAGGTGTTCATGAGTCTGACTGCAGAGGGAAAGAAACTGTTGCTGTGTTGTGAGGTTCTGGTCCTGATGGATCTTAGCCTCCTGCCCAAAGGGAGTAGTTCAAGTTCAACAGTCAGGCTGAAGTTTGTTTGTCTGGACATTGTGCTTGAGACATGGAACAACACTATTTGTAGTTTTCAGGGTTTCAATAAAGTCAGCTTTGGTTTTCTTGTGTTATGTGGACCATGAAAACGTTATATAACAGTTTGGCTCCACTGTTACCACTTTGACTCCATTAAGGATTTTGCTCTTTAGCGTTCAATGTTTGAAAAGACATTTCACAATCAGAGGATGATGTAGTGTATGTCAAGTTATGCAAAATACTTCGGAGAGAGGGCATTACACTTTCTTTCCACACGTGTGTCTGTTTACTTGTCAGTCTGATGGAAATACCCATAACCTCTCCTATGAAATGTCACCTGGGGTAATTTTCCACCTCAAAAAGCAATGGCATGGACATTATTCAAATTTTGGCATGGACTTGGCGAAGTAGTTTGGTAGTAATAATAATAAATAGAAGAAGAAGCTATATTTTAAAGGAGAAGTAAACAATGTTATGTTCTGCAAAATGACTAAATAAATATTGTCTATTCATATGTTGGAGAATAGCTCCTTTACCACTTTTGAAATATTTTAATTCCCTCCCTGCATTTGTTCCCTACAAATTTTAACATTTAGATGTATAACATTTTATTCTTGTGTTTTTATTCTCCACAGCAAAAGGTATTTCCAAAGTCTAATTTTGGTTTTTATTTTAAGTATTTGCAGAAAGACATATAAAAAACACATTAGAGTGTCATCCTTGTAACTACCTTAACAGCACTCCAATGGCTGCATATTTGTTGTTTTATTTTTTAAAAGGTGTGCCTAACATTACGTGCACCGCGTTACAGTTGATTCTGTCAAAAAATTTTATTATTTTAACTTTATACGTTTTTTCGACTTGTCTTTCAATTACCTGTCATTCCACAAAAAACAGCACAGTTTAAACATTTTATGTACTATATATCAGATGCATTTCAAGAGATAAATTATGATTCTTGCTCTTAAATTGTGACTCCAGAACAACATTGTGCTTTTAAAAATTCCCTTTGATTTTTGTGTTTTTAACATGTTTTTGTGGTTTTTTTCTGATGATGGTGGGATACAATATAGATCAAGAAAATAGGCTTAAAATTGCATTTCTGAATATTCATTGAAATTGTTTTAAATCAGGAGCAGAAAAAAAATGCAGTTGGAAAAAGAGCTTATTCGATAAGTACAAAATAAGATGGGTGGGCCACAAGCCTCCTGCTCCAAGTTCTCAGCAATGGGGAGGGGGAGGGGGGTGGGGTTGCTCTACTTCCACAACTCAGAGGTGGATTTCTAATGAACCATTGCCGCTCTGCAGAAACTATATACTAGAAAAAAAACAAGTATTTCTATTTTGGCTAAAAACTGCTTAATCATTATTAAAAGACCACTGGGAACACTTTTAAACAGACCAAAAGACAATCAGAGTGGGTCTTAGCTTTATTTTGATCTGCTAAGGCGTCCTGCTAATGACATTTTTTTCATCCAGGTGCACTTGGGGAGAAGGATCTTGCGGCCCAGCATGTGTTGGTGGAAATAGGAAGTATATCATACATGGTACGAGAACCCATCATTTTTCAACACACTTCAAAGAAAGTCATTTATACTCCTGTTATTAATAATCCTAGTAAAGATTAATTGACACCATTAGGACTCTTGTAGTTTCCTTTAGGTATCAGTGCAGCAGTGTGTGTGCGTGTTGGAAATGCTTTAGGGGCTGGAAACACCAGCAGAGCCTTTGTCGCCTGCAAGTTGGCCCTAGTTTTGGCAGGTATGTGGATACATACAAAATAAAAAAACTTGTTTGTTTTTGTAACTTATAATGTTGCATATTTGAAAACCCCTGCAAGATTGTTAAAAACCATGTAAACAGCTTTGTTATTAAGCTGTACAACTCATCAGGTGATACGTGTCTTTCCTGCAGGAGTGCTTGCTGTGGTCCAGGGTGTTGTCATTGCTTGCTGTAAGCCTGTTGCTGGTGCCATTTTTACCTCTGATATGTGAGTTTGGTTTTAGCATGCCTCTATAGCTGCCCCTTGTACAAGCAAATGTGGTTTTGACACATTTCTTTTTCTATCCACAGTGACATTTTGGAGATTGTGTCAAAGACTCTTACAGTCTACATATTTCTTCAGTTCTTTGACTCAATCCTGGTAGGTTATTGTTAGTCGTTTATGTATGATGTATGTACGTGTTCCCTTAATGAAAGCGCCACATAGACAGCCAAATAATATGCATTAAATACATCTTAAAAGCTGCACAAATTCTAAAACCACCCAAATTACAAAGCTATGCATGAACGGAAAAGTTCAGAAAGAAGGAAATATTATTATTATACTGCCCCTGGATTTACTTAGGAAGCCAACTTTTGTTTTTTTAGTAAGTATTTTTTTAAATAATTTGTGGGCCCTTTTAGTGTGTCTCCTCAGGGATTCTCGTGGGATCAGGTTTGCAGAAAATTGCTGCCTTGACCAACTTGGTTTCGTACTACTGCGTTGGGCTGCCAGTTGGAGCTGGCCTAATGTTTGGTGCCCAATTGAGAATATTAGGTAATACATTTATCTGGTCAGTGCTGTGCGTAAAACAATATGAATACAGGTTGATTTTCTAAAGCACTGTCACAACTGTAATTGTTTTCCTGCATTTTTTTATTTTTCTGTCAGGCTTGTGGCTGGGTCTGCTAACCTGTTCGTGTATTCAGGCAGCTTTCTTTTTGGTTGTGATCTTCAAAATTGACTGGAATAAAACCACACTTAAGGTAAGGTGCTATCATGAAAGATCCAAGAAAAGAACAAAATAATCATCTGAAATCTAAGTTATGATGTAGAGAATTTTTCTTTCTTAGCTGATTCTCATCTGGGCTGCCTGATGGCACAGTGGTTATCGCTCTCACCTCACAGAGAGAAGGCCACAGTGCAAATCCCAGCTGAAATCTTTTAATGTGTGGAGTTTGCAAGTTGTCCCAATGTATTCGTGGGTTTTCTTTGGGGACTCCAGCTTCCTCCCACAGTCCTAAAATCTGCTTTATAGGTTAATTGATTACTCTCAATTGTACCTAGGTGTGAGTGTTTGGTTTTGTGGCCCTGCCAAAAACATGCAACCTGTCCAGGGTGTACCCCGCCATTGCCCAACAGTTAGGCTCCAGCAGCCCTGTGACCCCAAAAGGGATACAGCAGGTGAAGAAAATGGATGGATGTTTCTCATCTGATGTCACTTTTTTATGGAATTACTGCTCTGTGATATTAATTTTGAAAGGATTTGATATTGCAAGCTTGTACCCTCTCAGTCATCTTGCATAATAATCAAATACAAATTCTTGAAGTCCTTCTCCTATCATCTTTTGATCTATTTTAAAAGCAATCCCAGGGGTCTTTAATTGTAATTATGCTGATTTTAGGCAAAATCTGTTGTTTTTAAAAAAAAAAAAGGTTTCTGTAGAGGCTGCATGGTGGTTCAGTGGTTAGCACTCTTGCCTCACAGCAAGAAGGCCCCTGGTTCAAGACCCCTGGTTCAAGTCCCAGCTGGGGGACCTGAAACAGAACATCAATGAGGGACCTTTCTGTGTGGAGTTTGCATGTTCTCCCCGTGCATGTGTGGGGTTTCTCTGGGGACTCTGGCTTCCTCCCACTGTCCAAAAACATGGTTAATTGGTTAATCTAAATTGTGTGAGAGTGCGTGGGTGTGTGATTGTTGACACTCTACCCTGCATGATCCGCGACCTGTCCAGGGTAGGTGGCCAGGATAGGCTCTGGCAGCCCCGTGACCCCAAAAGGGAATAAACAGAAGATGAATGATTTTCTGTAGAGTATAGTTCATTGAAATTAGCCTCTGAGCTGTGGGCAGGACTGTTGGTGTGGAGTATCCCCACTTCCTGTCACCTAT
This sequence comes from Oryzias curvinotus, assembly GCA_023969325.1. Classification (NCBI taxonomy): domain Eukaryota; kingdom Metazoa; phylum Chordata; class Actinopteri; order Beloniformes; family Adrianichthyidae; genus Oryzias; species Oryzias curvinotus. The sequence continues at coordinate 18,321,846 of CM043719.1, read as the reverse complement.
CTGTTTATGCACTTTAACTTCACTGGAGCATCAAAAATGGCAAGCAACATTGGAGCTATGCAGCCATACAGTTGTGAGCCAGATGTCAGCTCAGACAAGTAAAACAAAACGTTGTGAATTTAGTTTTTCTGCAAGTGGATAAATCAGAATGGAACAGAGCTGGGATTTTTTGGCCCATCTAGTGTATTTTCTACATCACAAAAAATCTCTTTTTCAAATGTCATTTTCTGAAAAATGCTACAAGAAGATGTTAAAAACACCAAAAACACAATTTTCCTCTGAGCAGGTCTTTAAGCCCTAGTTTTTCAAAATTTTAATTTGTTTAAAGTTAAGTCAAAGTTAAGCAAAAAAGGAATTGTGTTCTTTGTTTCAGTTCTTGAGCTTGTTTGCAATGTTTTTTTAGGCGCAGCTGCGAGCTGGAAAAACTGTCGTTTTGACAACAATGTGTCCTGCCAGTACAGTGAATGAAGTGATGCTGCAGGACATCGGTGACATCCCAGACGTGGTAAGTGCGCGGCATTTAGCTTTAAGGCTCTTTCTTGATGACTTACTAATTAAGCTGGATGACAGTTGGGCCATTCACACATTTACTAATGTCTCCATCTCTGCCCCCTGAAGGCCCAGTTGAACAGTGAAGCAGCTCTTAAAACAGATGGCTATGGACCTGTCAGCACTCAGGATCAGGGCGTGACAGTGGGTCATGAAACTGAAGAAAACAACATCCATGCTGGGGGGACTGAGAAGGATCCTGAGCAGAACAAACACATGTCAAGCACAAAATCAGAAAAGCAGCTCCCTGTCTCACAGCTGATCAAGCGCAGGGGATTGACATTATTGATTTTAGCTCTTATTTTGGCCATAGGGGTTGCTGTCCATATTGCCGTTCCTGCACCTGAGCCAAGTGTCAGAACCAATTTTACCCTAAACTGGGGCAACGACTCCACTCCTACCCCTCTGACTTCATTAAACCTAACCTCATCCCTCTGAGCTAGTGGAGTGCAGACAGCCGCAATGTTCTTACAAACACTGAATTCAAGTGTTGAACTCTTTGTAAGCAGCCTCACTGGCGGTTCTGTTGTGGAAAGTAAGATACCTTGTTGTTGAGCTGCTGAGTGAATGCATGAAACGCTCTAAACAATGTCGTCCGGCACTGACTCTGCCAAAAAGAACAAAGGTCTTACAGAAACTGTGTGGTTCAATGTGAGATATATATTAGAGTCTACAGCTTGCAAATTCTTCTCCGAGGACATTATGGAACCAAGCCTTTTTCCAGCTTTTTATAACCAATACTGCTCTGGAGTTCATTTGTGCATTGGATTGTGACATCTTCTGCACCTTCTAGCATACACGTGAAGAAAGGCGCTTCCTGATGTTTTCAAAATTTCCTGCAGAAGCAAAAGAAACAAAATGCTGCACAGAATGAGCCTTTTGTGGTCCTACCAAAAGCTTTTCTGGAGCAAGAAGCTGTTCAGCGCAGCTTGATCTATTTTTCAAGCTGAACAATATCAATAAAAAACAAGAAACTGGACCAAAGCAAAATGTATGAAGTGAGTAACTTGATCTTTTTATTACAATAGTTAATGTTGCTTATTTATACTCAATAGTGTCTGTATAAATAGAATTTTGAAAAATGTTTATATATAAAATTGTATAAATTCTTTGGGGCATCATCTAAAGTTTAAAAACTGTTGTTATAATCTTTTTTTAGAACAAAATTGAATTGTTGGATGTCCTAATGGATTTCAGTGGTTTCTATTTGAAACAGCATTTTTTAATGCTTTGCATTTAATCTGTTTTAGTGTTTTTAATAGATCACTGGTCTGAAAAATAAAATGTTTTTAATTTTAAAAAGTAAATGAATTCTTCGGACTATATGGCGCATCAAGCAAAATTAAACTTCATTCAACTAAAAGTCAAATTTTATTCAACTCTTTTAACAAACTGTTGCAGCACAGTATATATCACTTTCCAAGGCTCCTGACTATAGTACCCATAATGCTCCAACAATCGATGAAGGGGTGTGGCTTGGTAATTTACCAAAGTGGAACATTTTAACACATTTTAAGAGTGCAATGTATCACAAAAAAATAATTTGATCTTAAGGCGCACCGGATTATAAGGTGGACTGTCTATTATTGCACAAAAGTCAAGGACTTTAAGTGTGCCTCGTGGTCCTGAAAATATGGTAAGGGTCAATTAATAAGATCTGATTTTATTATAGTTTGTTGGATTTAGAAGTCTCTGGCAGTAATGCACCAACAATGATAAAATAAGCTGTCATTTTTTGTATATCACCATTATGATGACTCCATGTGGTACAGGGTGTCGTTTATTTTTTTAAAAGAAGTCCTGTGAACCTGTGTCAAAAGTTATTTTATTTCACTTTCAGAAAGAAAATTCTCTTTATTTTTTTTACGCAAAAAAAACAACAATTCATTTAGAATGATCATAAAAGTAACAGTAACATGCATGCAAATCAGTGTGTAATTTTTCAAAAGGGTGAATTGAGACTTTATGGCTTCCATTGGGTTATGGCGAGAAATTGACCAGAATGGCTCTGTAAGTGTTAAAGGTTGCAGACTCCTGGTGTAGATCTTTAAGCTACACAACTGTATTCCAACATGCAATTTTTTGATTAGCAGTATTTTAACCAAATGTACCAATTCACATGTACTCCAGTATTGGATCATCTACCTGGAACATTGTTTTCTCATGTATAATTATGCAGTTAAGTGATGTTTGAGATGTCTAAAAACAAAAAAATTAAAATAATCCTGAATGCGATGTTTAACAAGAATAACTGTTGTGAATTCACAACCACATGTACTGAAATACACAGAGAGCAGGAAAAAAGACTGCCCATGATGAAATCAATGGATTTCAGTCCCACAGCTGTCAGAGAAAGCAGGGAGACATAAGGGACTTTTATCATACTGCATAGAGACACAATCAAGGGGTGAACATGAGCCCCCTTTAGTTACTACAGAACAGCAGAGCTCTTTATCATACAATATAGAAAGAAAATCTTTACAAAGCCACTTGTCACTTGTTAGTGATGCCACAGCATGTTACTGATTGCAGTCCCTGGAAGCAAGGCAGCTGAGATTGCAGTCTCTGTGAGGAGCCGACGACAGTTGATGAGCAAGATGTTTCCATGTATGAGTCAAACCTGATTTACATGTTGTGTAATGTTGAATTAAAATGCAAGCCTATTGATGGCAATTGTGGCAAAGATCAATTTGTGAAAAAGTGCTACAGCCTGTGAGCAAACTGGTCTCATTTAGGGCAGATTGAAATGGTCCAAAATACATCATATCCTATAAATTCCATAGGATTACACTGTTGTTTAAAAAGATTAAGAGGCCTTTTAGAACTACAGAACATTTTCTTTGAAATTTATGTTAAAAATGTTCTAAAGTTACAAATACTGGGAAGTTCTGTGAATTAAGGTTTATATTTTTGTGGCCTGGATGCACTCCCACTGCCTTCACTGTGGTGTTTCAGAGAGTATAGCAAATTAGTTCTAAATACTTTAAACCTAATTCAGAAATCTACGTGAAAAGGTTTAAATGTCACCTGTCAAAGGTTTTAGTCTCCTCAGGGTCATTACCCCGTGACAATCCAAATCCATTGTAATTTAATGTACAAAAAAGTTTTTATATCATAATTATCTGCATTCATTTTAAGACTTGATGGTTGATACCCTACGTTAGCTAGTTTATATGTAACCCAATTTATTGTGATCATTTTAGTGCGTGACCTAATTATTGAATTTTTTTGTTACAATCTTTTTACATTTTTGAAAAATGTATGACACAAAGCCTAAACATGCTTGTACTGTGGAATTTATATTGAATCTTCTGCAATTTAATGTCATATACTTTTTGTTGCAGTCCAGTAATTTCTATAGGTTTCATTAGGAATTTTACAACAAAGAAGACTGTATTGTCCACAATAAAGCTCCAATGACCCGACACAACTGAAGCTTATCTTAGTCGATGTGGTCAAACCTGAAGAACGCACCCACTCAAGTAACACAGAAAGAGCGATATTTAGGTGCTGTTCTGTCACTGTGCAGTACTTATATTCTGAAATGCCAATCGCACTACAGAAGGTTTGACAGTCCATCCATCCATCTTCAGAACCAGCTGAATCCATTTAGCTATGTACACACCGGACATGTGTTTAGGAAGGCACTATATGCGGTTTTATGAACGCGCTTTTTAGCATATGGGAGGGGCTTCTTATTCTTTTGTTTTTCTACTTTTTACAGGCGCATGTCCACCACAGTTGAAAGAGTCTTGATGTGAAGGTGTCAAGGTGGTCTTGCTCCAAGCTCTTTCTTTCACAGCTCTATTCCTATTTATAGAGGACTTGATGTTGTCTAATTCTTTCCGGTTACAATCCGCAATTTTTAGGTTTTCTTTCATGATCATATTCCACCCGTTTGGCACTTCCGTGTTTTGAGAAAGAATGCCACTCATACATCAAAATTCAGCTGTCTGACGTTGAAGCAGTTGAAAGCTCAACTGGTTGAACTTTCTCCGTCACCGTGTGTTCAATGAACGCCCGGTTTGTACGTAGAGCTCGAGAACAGACTTGAAAAATTGAGTAGCGATGCGTAGACAAAAGAGAACGTGGAAGCATAGGTTTACCATGGTTACATAGACTTCTCATTTAAAGCGTTTGCTCAAACACCAGTTGCGAGGTCATTGTGTGCATAGTTTCAGGGTCACTGGAGCCAACCCAGCTACTGTTGCACAAAGGAGGGGTTTACCTTAAACAGGCTGCCAGTCTGTTGCAAGGCCTCACGCTCTCATGCACACCAAGGAGCAATTTAGAGTCACAAATAATCCTACTAAGTGAATTTTTTGGACTATGAAAGGAAGCCGGAGTATCCAAGAAAAACCCACACATTCACAGCGGGAACATGAAAACTCAACACAAGCCGCGGTTACATGGGCAAAATATCTTGATCGGATCAACGGTCGGGTTAAAATTCACCTGTGCACATGGGCACAGAAAACCTTTTTCCAATTAGAACAAACGTTCACATGGGTCACACTTTCGGTTGGAATAAATCCTTTGGGCATGCGCAGTACTGCTGAAAAACCCGTAAGGGAAATGTGTCCCGTTGTAAACAAACCTTTGCTGTCACATGCAGCAGCTCAGTAATATACAAGACGATCTTCCAAACTTGCTTTTATTAATGTTATGAATATTATGAAGCGTCTATTCGCTCATCGTTTTATATTTAATCCGTGTGGTCAGTGCTTTTTTGTGCAAGAACGGAGCTTGAAGCCAGGGTTAGGAGAGGCTATAAACATGGGCAAACAACATTAGCTTGGCTGTACGTAAATGTTTGGGAATAACATCAGCCTTTATTTTGTCGGGACACAACTGAGCGACGCTTTTCAGGGGGCCGCCACAGAGCAGCTGATTGGTCCCGTATGCGCTCCAAAGCTTTCTCTCAGCGAAACACCGTCTATGAATGACGCAAACCAGAGCAGAAGTGACACACGATCGGAATGACCGTTTACATGTACCACGATCGGATAAACGATCGGTATAACCCACCTATCTCAATCGGAAAGAAAGTTTGATCCGAACGAGTCTGATCGGGGCAGACTATTCCGAACAGCGCGTTTACATGACACATTTTCTTTCCGATCAGGCGTTCTTTCCGATTACTTTTGCCCATGTAAACGCGGCTACAGAAAGGTCTTAGCTGGGCTTTGAACTGGGTCTTCTCACTGTTGTGCTAACCACACATTGTCCCTTAGGTGTGAATGTGTGCTTGTTTGTTTCTGTGTTGTCATGCACAGCACCGAAACAAACATGATGGACTGTTCAAGGTGTAGCCAACCTTCATTCGACAGCGGCTGGGAGAGCCTGCAGCAACCCCGTGGCCACGAAAGGGATTGACGGTTTGGATAATGGATGAATAAATTAGAATATAACAATCATAACTAGTAAGATACGATTTCTTCATTTCAGAAAACACCTTGGCTATGAACTAATGCTCAATAAATACACTGAATGTTTTTTCTCTTACAATTACTGTTTTTTTATGTTTTTTTTCCTTTAAAATTATAAACAAAAAACCCTCTAGAATTACCAACTGACAGATTTTTGAGACAAACTCTGCGGACAGGTTTTGGGTTGTTGTTTCATTTTCCTTTTTGGTAGTATTTTTGAAAAAAATGATATGATGAATTGTTTTCTGTCACCAGGCATTTATTATTTATCATCACTTATCAACTGAGCTAGCTAGTTATCTGCTCTGGAAGGGCAGCAGGTGATTTATTTTCTCAGTCTGACATGTCTTCATCCAGCCTGCAGTGTGTGCACACAGGCCTTTCATTATCGTAAAATTTGGTGACGTAGATCAAAAGAAAGAAAAATAAAGCACAAAGAAGGACCAGCATCTCTGTCTTTGATGATGAAAGCTCATGTTCACAAATGAGAATATAACATAGCATAGGATTCTCTTTCATATTCTGGAGACTATTGTTAAGACATTTGCACATTTTACAACCCAGTGAACAAAAGGTTTTAAAAAAATTCTTAGATATAAACATGATTTAAAATGTAAAAATAAGAAGAAAAAAAATACAAACATAATTTTTTTATAGAGTTTTTAAAACTATAGTCTTAAAAAAATGTAATACTCCATGAAAACATGCAGCATATAAACAAATAATTCCATCAAGTCTATAAAGACATTGTAATAAATACATTTGATCACTTGCTCTCAATATGAAGAAAATGTAACCTTTTAACACCAGTTTATACACTATTAAGTGTATACAGTGTTTTAGACCACTGATGCAGTGACAAAGGTTCCCCTAACAACATCTTTGCTCTGTTTGTTAAGTGGCAATAGGTGTTAAGTGGTAATAACTACATCCCAGCAGAGAGAACAAGTTAAAAGCAGAATTAAAAGTGCTCTTTGCAAAATCATGGGTTCACAGGTTCAGAAATAAAGAAAAAGAAATAATTGCCTTCTCACCAGTAAGTAAAAGGTTATAACTGAAGGACATAAAACAATCTTCCAAGAGCTTTGAGGTGATCTTTAAGGTCGTGTCACACAGCTGTTAAGTTTATTTTGCGCATATTGCATAGAGGAAAATTGGTCATATACATATTGGTCAATACAAGTGGAAAAAGTACATTTGTGATGCATCTATGAAATTTTCACAGATGTATCACAAATGAACCACGTTAAACTACGAAAGAAGTAGGAATAAATCACGCAAAGAACACGTATATAAACGCGTGATTATTACGCTGTTTATATGCAATTCATTAGCGATTTGTGCGTCAATTACATAATTTAAACATGATATGTGCGCGGAATAAGTGGTATAAAAGTTATAAATCAGTGGTACATGCGTGAAAGTCTGCCATAAATACGTGGAATGGTTGTGGAAAGCCCCACATGTGCATGTACTAGCAAAAATCACGCGTAATTGCAAAAGATTTGCATATTAATTGTGTATAAACTATGTAAAATACACATAAACTGCGTAATTCTCAACCAGCCAAAAATGTCGAACAGCTTAAAACCGAATTCACGTAAAGACCCGCCGGCCAAAGCCCCTGGTGGACATCTGTTCACAGCGATGAACGCAAGAAAACACTTATGAATAATGTATATCACGCATGTGAAAGACCAAAAAGACCACAATTTAATATGTGGACATTTTTTATAGTGTGATATATTTTACTTTAATTGAAATAGTCGAGCTATAGAAATGTACATGATTACAAGCAACAATAAACTGGTCAAACATCTATTTATATGCAAATGTGAGTATATTAGGCTAAACTTGAATGAAGAAGTAATCAATAAATGCAGAAACAAAAGGAACTCACTGCTATCACTAAAGCCAAACCTGCCAGCTCTGTTTTACCCAGGTGACCACCAGCTGACAAAGCTAATAGGAAACTAATCAACTGTGAAATGAGCTAAAACACAAAAGAAAGCTCTTTTTTTCTTATGTACCATTTAAACCATAAAATAATCTTTTGGATGAAATAAACCTCAAATGGAATGGTAAAATCCACCGACTGAGTTCTGAATCACGACATAGATGTTGTTTCAGGAGGCACTGAGATAAGAAAACATTTGTCTTTGTTCTTGGGTTGACATGTGTCATGCTGTAGTTTCAATGCAGCTCCTTTGTATTTCAAGATGTCCATTACTACTTTTCTGTTTTTTCAAAAACACTTCTTTTGATTGCTCGAGTACGTTTCTGACAAGTTTGTGGCATCAAAAGATTCACACAAAGAGAAACTAAATGCTCTCATCTATCAAGTGGTGGGTTTGTGTAATGACTATAACTCAGAGAAAATGGATGATCAAAAAGAAACTGTTTTCAGCATTGTAAACTGCAATACCATAACACATTTTTTTTTAAAACACTAAGCTTTTTGATTCTAAATTTCTGCAAACAATATACTTGTCTAAAGGAGTATTATTTTGATTTTGGAGCTAAATATCTATGTATGTAAGCATACATCTATTAAACTTGATGATTCTTGTTTAGGATTAAAGGGATAACCTACCCAGCAGGTAGATGGGGTAAAGTTTGTCTAGTCCATTGCAGGACCACAGAAAGAAAAACAACCACTCACATTTACATCTAAGGACCAATTAAGAGCCATCACCAGCTCTGAGCTTAATTTTTTACGCTACATTTTGTGTAGGAAGTCTTCAAATGTGAAAAAGATTTCCTCTTAACCCGTAATTATCAAAGTGGAAGCTAAAAAAACATTGGCTGCTGACTTCAGCCATAAGCCATTAGGTGCAACAGATAAATAAATACTAAAAAATATATAAAAAGAAAAAGAAAATCACAAAAACTGGTATTTTCTAAATTAAACACAAATCCACTGTTTGAGCAACTTTATTAGCAGCATTCTTGTAACATTAGACAGCTAGGTGCTGTGTATTATGCATTATTGTTATTATGGTGTTAAGGATCAACTGTCACAAGTAATCCATATTTGGAATAAAGATTTCAGTTTTTAGTTTGTTAAATACATATTTCTTTTATTGTGAAATCAACAGTCAATCATCAATTTTCTCACTGGCTCTTTTTTGCAAAAAAAAAAAAAAATAAACATTGCCAAATCCGTTGTTTATTTATTAACTTCGTCAGCTTTGAGGTTTTAGTTTAGGTGTTGAAGATTGTAGCGTTTGGATTTCAACACATGACCAAACACCTTGACACGTGTCAAGAATAAATTAGATGTGGTGGAAAATCCAGTAAATTTCCAAACTAAACCTTCCTTCAGAATCAGATTATTAATAAAAGGAAAAAAATTCAGGTCTTTTTTTTTTTCATTTCGGTACCACCAAGCAGCCCCATCCTCTGCAACATTTAAAAAAATAAACAGTTTTAGAAAACAAATAATTCGTTGACTTAATCTTTTGGATGTTTATTTTAATGTATTTGGATTCTTACCTCAGGACCTGAAGCTACCAGCACTCAAACACCTCTGCCTCACAGACACAGTGTACCAGGAAGGATCTGCAGCATGAGTCAACACTGTAAGCTGCAGCAGAGGGTAATTTTTTGTCTGCTTTGCTCTGTCTACTCACCCCTCTTAGTTTATTTTTTCTTTTTTGTTGCAAAATCTTTCATTCTCAAATTAGATTTAGCAGAAAACAGACCTCAACTCCTGAACTGAATTATACCCATGAAGTACAATATCCCTCAGAGACAGAAAAGAAAGCTGGGCGTAATCAATAACTCATTACCAGGGCAATAATCAATTAAAAGAGCTGTTTCTGCCTGGCCCGCGGCTCATCTTTGAAAGCAGACAGCATGCAGGGGCACTGCTTCAAGTCGGGTGTCTCCACCTTCGACCCACCACCCAGTTTCTCAGTCTTCTGAGAACCAAAACCCTCGATGAAGTCATGAAATACTCATGTTGAAGCCAATCTAAGGACATAAGTGACTTTTAGTTACATTTTGACTACACAAATAACTTTAACATTTACTCTGTTTTGCTCCCCCATAAGTAAAAGTGTTGACTATTTATGTTTAGAAAGAAATCTACTCTACACAAATGTATGACTTTGCACGTATTTTCTACAAACTAATTTTTTTAAAGTTCATTGATTAAAAAAAGTAATTTTGAACAGATACAACAATATTTTTTTTTTCATTAAAACAAGAAAGAAAAAAGAAAAAGTTTAGGGTTGTAGGAAAATATGTGTAAGATTTATTTGAAAACTGATAGCAATGACTGAGTGGCAGAGATTTTTGTGCCGGATGCCCAAAACATCTTGAAGTAACATCACCAAACTTAAGCTTTCAGGTCACTAGAAACCTGACAGTTGGCAGTGCATGTGAGACTCCTGTAAATGTGAGGGTTTGAGAGCTATACCCATATGAATGCTAGTTTTTGAAGTCAAACATAAGATAAAACAATGGGGCCAAAATAACTGTTTAGTAATCTACTAATACACTAAAAAACACCTTCCAACAATAATTTTTCTCTGCAGCTGGAAGTACATGGCATTTTTATGTAATTCTGCAGAGTAGAATTAAATCAGGCATTTAATTGGCAGATACTTGATGTGTATTTTAAAAGGCCAAAACTTGTGTCAAAATCATGGCAATGACATTGTGCATTGCTTACTTAAAAAATGAGCCTGTGGCATTCTCACCACAGTGCACCACAGGGGCACCTGATCATTGCACCAACAAGCACTTTCATTAAGATGCACTCAAATGCAAAGAGCAGGGCTGCCCAGGATTTATGGTATGATCGACCAATGGTTTGCAGGGCAGTAGAGGTAATTAATATAGGAGATAAAAAAAATAATAATTCCTTTAGAAAAGGCTGCATCTGACAAGAGGAGCTGGTTAGTTTAGAAGAAAGAACTATTAGCCAAGTTACTGAGAAAAGTAAACAAACTCAAAATGAGAACATTTAAGAGATTCATCCAATAAACATTTTAAGCCTTTTGGTAACAAATAAACTACAATATTTGACACAAAAAGGGGCTAAAATAGCCCTTTTTACCAGCTATGGGATTTGGAAACTTGCACTTAAAATACAGCAATTCCCTGCATATTCTGTTGGCATTTTTTCCTTTTTCGTAACATTTTAGCAAGTTTTTATAGTAAAACTGAAAAAATGTAAAAATGTTTAAATTTACATGGTATGATGTAACGATTAATCAACAGCATTCAATAAGCGATATATATTCCTATGATCCAGCCACTTGATTATCTTGCAGTAATACAAGGAACCAGGAAAACTTCCTCTGCACTGTTCAGTACCCAGGTATTTATCTCTTAGTTACACCGGTTAAAATTTTAGCTAAAGATGTACTTGATCGATTTTAGGTCAGAGAAAAATGAACCAATATCGACTATGAATTGTATCGGCAACCTCAAATTATGAATCATTGTTAAAATGAATGGATACACTCCTATTACATTACCTCAAAGCTGTCTTAAAGTAACTTAGATTATTTTTTATTTAGCTGAAAACATTGAAGAAACATAGTTAGATCTCAATTTTTGTCTTTCATCAAAACCACTTCTGTTATGAACTTACCTTAATTTAGCATCTACTTAAAAGCAAAAACATTAGTGACATTTTCTTTTTCAGAGCTAGAAACATATTAAGACATCAGGGATTTAAGAACATGGTCGAATAAAAATAAAAATGAAATGTCATTGTGATCCATTATTTCAGAATTATTGCTCATAGCAACAACCAAAAGGTCTAATTCTGAACACTGTGTGCTGGATGCAGCCAAAGGTGATTTCTGAACCTGCTTCTCAAACCAGCAGATGCCATCTTGTTCATTTTGAGACAGACCTCTTTAGTTTGAACGAATACAGAGCCTGTCACTGTGAAGCGTCACACACTCGTGTACCCTGTCGACCCGTCATGTGATACATGTTGTTTTCCTCTGCTGTAGTAACACCTCTCTCTCTCCAACTGTGGATAAAAAAAAACTCCCAGTGGGTGGTGCTGTTTTGTTTCTTGCTGGAAATAGAACGCTTAGAATTTCTGGCACACCAAGCTGTTTTACCTTTAAAAATAACCTAATCTGAGATTATAAGCTTTTTAGTCTTTTTAAGATGATTTCAGGTGTTACAACATGTAAAAGACTCCAGGAAGGTTTATTAAACACCATAACAGCTGTCTTTGCCTTGTTGGGCAGAAGAAGAAGGTGAGAGTACATCAGACAAAAAAAATATTAGCAGAGGCAAAGAGGCGATGAAGGGAGTGACACCTAATGTTGGCTCTCATTCATTTTCTATGTTCAGTGATGCGGCAAGGCCCAATGGGTCCTCCCACCGACCAGATTTTGTTCCTCTATCTCCCCCATCCCAACTGCACATACAGCATCGCTTACACGTAAGGGTGTCGAGCCAACCAGCGTGGCCGGCGTGCGCCGTGACGTCACACTGCAGTTCTTCTTAGGCTCCGCTGGATGACACTGGCAAGTCACCGTGTACACACGACAAACCGTCATTCTTAAAGGAGACCACTCGCCATGTGAACGTGCACACTTGTGTGATTATTTGCTGTTGGGTGGGGTTTGCGCCGGCTGGGTAGTGATGGGGTATTAGGGAGGTGGCAGGGTTTGTTTGAGGGGGTAGGAGGAAGGGATGGCGAGCAGTAAAAATTGCAAATGAGAGGAAATTGTTTTGAGTCACAGAAGGTTTGGCGGAGAGAGATAAGGGCTGATGACGGCGTGCAGTGTGATTAGGATTTGGGTTAGGGGGGGCTTGGAGAGTGGTGAAGGTGGTGATAGAGGACTTAGTGTGTGCATGGAGAAAGTTTTTATTTTATGTCGTTGGGGGGTGGCATTAGAGCAAATGTTTGGGTTTATCTGTATGCCTAGAAAATTTTTAAGAATGGGAGAGGAATTGAGGAAAAGACACCAGAGAAGGGAAATGGGAACAGAAAAAAGCAATCCAGTGGAGGAAAAAAATGGAACATTGAATGGAGAGCCCCCGAAAACACCCACAACAGGGAGACAAAGTGCAGAGGCAGAGATGGAGGTGGAGGGGGGATGCTGCAAGAGTGCCAGAGCGATTTTTGACATGTTCTACCTCCGCCCATTCGTCGGATGATGTCGTGGGTAGCTTTGGCAGCCAAAGCTTTAGGGGTTTTGGAGTTAAACAATGACGCAGAGAGACCAGCCACGTCTGTTCCAGCTGATAATAACGATGTCTGAAGATGATAACAGTAATAAGACGCTTCTTGTGGAACCCTAAAACCGCCATCATGTGACGCACTACGTCACAGACTGTTACGCATCACACAGGCTCACACTATCTCAGGTTTGCAGCGTGTGATGTTGGTCAGAGGCACCAGACACAAAGGGAATGACAGGGGTGGATACGTGGAGAGAGGAGAAGCAGAGAGGAAAAGAGATTCACACCCAGACTCAGAAAATACAAAATGAATCCCTTCAACAGCTGAATGTATTCTAAATGGGAAATCTCATGTTATTTTGCTTTTCCCGGGAAGAAAAAGGAGGGAAATAAACAACGCCTCAGAAAAGGCAGAAGCCCCACTCTAAGCCATTAATTTCAAGTGTGGTAAAAACCAGAATGAGATGGTGGAAGCTGAGGGGTGGGGGTGGGCATCCACCTGAACAATGTGCCTGCCTTTGCTGTTTTATTCTACACAGTCCAACAATTCACCGAAATGTAAGACTTTGTCAAAGAACCCATTCATTTCACCATCTCATCGCACAATGACAAGACTAATTCATAGTAATTGAGTCGTGAATAAAATCAGTGAAAAATTCTGCTATCTGCCCTTTCAATGATGAATGAGCCATTGAGTTTTCTTTGATGAGTCATATTGGCATTTTTTGAAACAGCTAAACTCCCCCCCCCCCCCCCCCGCCCACTATGAAAGAGTAAAGCAGGTGTTGGCTTTTTTGGGGGGTTTGGGGAATTTTCATTAGCGCGCATAGGAGAGACAGCAGAAGAATTGTATTCTTCCTCCTCAATAACAAATTATGATCGTGACATGTGACCATCGAGTCTCTACGGTAATTAGGTTAGACTCAGCTTTAATCAATCCCATGTCTGACCTGCTAAAACAGGCACCATGGGAACATGTTATATTTCTGCTGTTGATTCTTGCCCCTAATGCGATGGATGAGCGCTCGCAAATGCCACCCCCCCTTGATTTGTCTTCTGTGAGTCATCGAGCCTCTGAAACAATGCGACAACGCGCTGCCCTGTTCTTCGTGACACACTGTCCTTTTGTGGAGTGCGCTTGGTAAAGCCGCAGGTTTGTCTGCAGAGGAAAACACAAACTGATGGTAGAAAAGAACTGATGCCAACAGGTTTTTTAGGACACCTGGTGTGTCAACAAAAGCTCCTCAGTAAACTCACATGCACTACAACTGTGTGTTTTTGTTTGTTTATTATGTGATGAAGTCTGCTTCACTCAGATTCATGGCTGAAATGGACTCTGTGCTTTGTTGGTACACAGACTTCAAGAGCCTCATTGAGTGTGGCAGCTGGTTGACCTTGGAGACAAAGCAACCTGTTTCCACTTTCACTTTCACCCTCCGGAGTTCTTTTTTAATCTGGTAGAGAGGTGGGAATGTTTGGTCAGACGTGGGAGACATAGTTTGCGTCACGTTCAGTACATCACATCCTGAACCCACCGATGTAAAGAGGCTCTCAACCTCTAAATGTACTCTGTTAGGATGAAAACAAGTATGGCTTTCATAGCTATAGTTTCAGGAACAAAATAAAGCTGTAGTTTAACACTATATTCAGTTCATATTTCATTTGATATCTGTGTGTGCACCATATTTTTAACTGTTAAAATGGGCAGCCTTGGGGCAGTGGTAGGGAGGTCAACCTCTGATCGGAACACTGCAGGTTTGATTTCCGCCTTGCCCACTCATGTGTCGAATTGTCCATGGGCAAGACACTGAACCCCACTGAACCCCACCTTGCCTCTGGTGGAGGGTTGGCGCCAGTGTTTGGCAGCAGAGCCTCCATCAGTGAGTGAATGTGTGTGTGAATGGATGAACGGGTGAATTGGACTGTGATTGAAAAGCGCTTTGGGCCTTTGAGGAAGGTAGAAAAGCTCTATACAAGTATACGCCATTTCCCATTTAAAATCTGGATTAGACATTTGTCCACTTGCTCCCAATGTGGTTTACAAAGGAGCACCTTATTCTCTTTTTGTCATAAATGGCAAACTTTGAACTTTCCCTACAAAAACTAAGCATAAGCTAAACTAAACAAAATGTTTAATGGACACGATTGATGCCTTTGTCACAACTCCCCTTACAGGTGAATACAGCCTGTCTTCGGACGAAAAATTGGCAAATCTGTATGGAGGTGGCCCACTGGAAATGTAAAAGTTATGGATCGCTTGGTGAGTCCATAGGACGAATATGTTCATATACATTTGTTTCTACAGGCATGCTGCAAGCGATAAGTCAAAAGGAACACTTAAAAAACATGTAAGGATAATAAGAGTGAAGTATGTGAGACACAGGCTTGTCGTATGAATTTAAAAAAATTTTTCCACCCCCTTGAACCCTGCGCAGAGTCCATTAGTGCTTTTCAAGAGTAAAGTGTGCACTCCTTGCTTGCCCCTTGCATACAGCCTGGCTATTAGAAATGAGGCAATAAGACAATCAGAGCGCAGTTTGTGTTGGCGTGCGACGGCCACTTATGTATCACATGCAACATTTGCGCGCAGTCAGTAAGGCGTCAGTTTGCACACCTCTCTAATGACTAGAGTGTGCCATAAAGCACTGTACGACAGCCTCAGTCGTATATCATATGTGCCTGTAATTTTGATTTTCCTTACAAATACTTTAAGATATACTTACTTTATTCACAACAATGGTACGTTCCTTTTTTATGATGTCACTTAAGGTGAGCCTCAAGGGAACTGCAAGACAAATCTGCACTTGGCTTAAGATGAGGCCACTCCTCTCTATGACCCTTTCCAGGCCCGGACAACCCAAAACCTGCATCACCTGTACAAGTCAACCCCCATATGGGTGCACGTGGTGCATGAGGTATTAGATTATTCAGGTCATCATGTGCTCTAAAATAAATAAATAAATACATATCACTAAGACACAAGAAATGTCCTCCATATGAAAGGTCTTCATCGTCATAACTTGTTTCTCTTATGAAGAGAGCAAAACGTTTGATCAAAATTCACCAAGACAAGTGGAGATGCCCATTGTTCAATCTCTAAAATGGATAGTCACCCTTCAGAGGAAACACCTCTTTTGAAGATAGGAAAACATCTACCATCTTCTTTATGTTTTGGTTTCTCCTTTCAACTCTTTAACACTTCCCACTGTAAAATATTCCATATCCACTTCAGAATCCAATGAAATTACATTAAGTGTGTTAACGATTGCAGACTTACAGCAGTCAAAAGAAGGTCAAAACTGGAGCTAAGGCTCTGGTGTTAAAGGGTCATGACAGTGAATCATTTGTCCTTTTCTAAACCAGGGACGGGCAACTCCAGGCCTCGAGGGCTGCATTGTATGGTTTCTAACAAACCCAGCTCTGACATGTTCTAATTGGCTGGACACACCTGAACCATGTAAACAGTCATGAGTAGAGCTTGGATAGAAATCATGCAGACACACCAGTCCTTGAGGCCTGAAGTTACCTATCCCTGGTCTAAACCTATTATCTTCATCCTCATCGGTCACACCGACCACCATCATACCTTGACTACATCCATGAACCTCATCTTTGGTCGTCTTCCAGGTCTCTTCCCTGATAGCTTCAACTTCAGCATCCTTTCAGAAACATGCACCTTCTCTCAACATATTGAAACCATTTCAGTCGGCTTTCATGCATTTACCTCCAAAATATTAATTATAAGCTGTTCCTCTGATGGACTCATTCCTGATTCTATCCATCCTGGTCACTTCCAAAGAGAACCTCAACATCTTCATCTCTGCTACCTCCAGCTCTGCTTCCCGTCTCTCTGAGTCTCTACCTAACAACATGGCTGCTCTCACCACAGTCTTCCACACCTTTCCTTCCTACAATCTTTGTCACACATCACACCTCCAACTTTTCTCCACTTGTTCCAACTTCCTTGAACACGCGTCCTATCCACACTCCTAAATGCAAAACTTGCCCATCTTTCACTGTTGACCAAAGGTATTTAAAGTCCTCCACCTTCTTCACCTCTCCTCCATGGAACATCACTGTCCCACTTAAATCCTTCTCATTTACAAACAATTTTTTTTCTAGAAACACCCTCTGACTTCTTCATTCCACCAATTCTTTATCTTCTTTTGTCCTCCTTTTCACATGCTTCTTACTTTTCTGGAAAAAAAATTGTTTCCAGTCTTTTAGCCAAGTACACCACCATCTGTCCTTCTGCCTTTCCTATACACACTAAACTTTACTATTGTCATGTCTTGTCATTCTTATCGTTTGTCCTGAGTTGTGCACTTCTGGTCTGTCTGTCATCTGTGTTGTCTCGTGTTGCACTTCCTGTTTTATTTTGAAACATTAACACTCCTCTTGTTTCAGGCCTTGTTCCTTCCTGCTCTTGTCTGTTCCCCACAGGTGTGACTGTGTAATTTCCTCTGATTGGTTCCATCTGTGTTCCCTCCCTCATGTCTTAAATAGTCTCAGTCTCCCTTTGTCCTGTGCCAGGTTGTTTGGTTATTTTCAGAGCTATTGCTAAAGCCTGTACAAGAAATTAAAACCACTAAATCTCTGCTTCTGAGTCCAGCCCTGTGATCATTCTTGACAGTACAACCTGGCCAGTATGGACTCAGCAGAGAGCAGCAGTCTCACAGCCATTCTGCAACGCCTGGAAGCCCGCCTTTCCCAGCAGGAGGACTTCCAGAAGACTCTGGCATTCCATATGGTCCAGGTTTCCACCCAAGTACAGGATCTCCATCAAGGTCAGCCCAGGACCTCCGCTCCACCTGATCTTTCTACACCAGCCCCAGCTCCCTCTTCTGCCATGCCTGCTAGGAGTTCGGAAATTAAGATTGCCCCACCAGAACGTTACTCTGGAGAGCTGGGAATGTGTAAGAACTTTCTAACCGACTGCTCCATTCACTTTGAACATTCACCCCATGCCTTTGTGTCTGACAGAGCCAGGATTGCTTTCATGATCTCTCATCTTTCGGGGAGGGCTCGTGCATGGGCCATGGCAGAGTGGGCTCGCAACTCTCCTATCTGTTCATCCCTCGTTGCCTTCCAACATACCCTACAGATCACCTTTGATCCGGTATCAACCAGCCGGGAGAAGGCGCGAGAACTCACCAACATAAGACAAGGTAGAGAATCTGTTTGTGATTACGCCATCCGTTTCCGCACGTCAGCGGCAGAGAGCGGGTGGAACTCCACAGCGCTGTATGATGTCTTCCTGAAGGGGCTGGCACCGCGCATCCAGGAGCAGCTCGTGCCACTGGATTTACCTCAAGATCTGGATTCCCTCATTGCTCTCGCCATCCGTACGGATAACCGGATTCATGAACTGTCCTGCCTGCGGAGCAGCAGACCCTCAGGGGAGGGGTCTACTCACAGGACTGATTCAGCTGGACGAGGTTTCCGCCGTTTTCCTCCCGATCTGCATCGCTTTTCTTCAGCGGACAGTGGTGAAGAACCCATGCAGGTGGGCCGGGCGCGGATCTCTGCTGAGGAACGGCAGCGCCGCCAGCGGGAAGGTCGGTGTTACTACTGCGGGGAGCTTAACCATCTCGTCTCCTCCTGCCCTATGAAGACACCGGCATCGGTGAGTCAAGTCACCACTGCTGTTAAATCCACCCGGAGCCTGACGCCCATAGAGGTAACTCATCACGGCAACACCACAGGACTCACAGCTCTCATAGACTCAGGCGCTGATGAAAGTTTATTGGATTGGGAACTGGCTGACAGATTGGGACTGAAATCTCACCTCCTTGAAAGACCCATCCAGGCCAGTGGTCTTGATGGAAGAGGATTGTTTAATATTACACACATCTCTGAACCTCTCAAGCTATCCATAGGTGAACATCAGGAAATCATGAACTTTTATTTATTCAAATGCCCCTCTAAGACTCTGGTCCTGGGTTATCCATGGCTGTGTAAACATAGCCCCCAGGTTGACTGGTCAACTGGGAAAATTCTGGGATGGGGGCCTGAATGTGATAAACACCGTCATCCCATCACCACTGGAAAACGACACACAATGGTCAGTAAACCCATCTCTGTCCATTCTGCTTCAGGTTCAGAGACCCCGGACCTGAGTAAAGTGCCTTCCTGTTACCATCATCTGGAAGAGGTCTTCAGTAAGTCAAAGGCTCTGAGTCTTCCACCGCATCGCCCTTATGATTGCGCCATTGATCTTGTTCCAGGTTCCACCATTCCTAAGGGGCATCTTTACTCTATCTCTGCTTCAGAACGACAGGCACTGAATGATTACATAGATGGATCACTTGCAGCGGGCCTCATCCGTCCTTCCTCCTCGGCAGCGGGTGCTGGTTTTTTCTTTGTGGGTAAAAAAGATGGGACCCTCAGGCCCTGCGTCGACTACAGTGCTCTAAACAACATAACAATAAAAAACAGATACCCCTTGCCTCTTATGACCTCTGTCTTTGACCAGCTCCAGCAGGCCAAGGTATTTACAAAACTTGACCTTCGTAACGCTTATCACTTGGTCAGAATTCGGGAGGGGGACGAATGGAAGACGGGATTCAACACTCCCAAAGGCCATTACGAATACTTAGTTATGCCGTTTGGTCTCACCAACGCTCCTGCTGTATTTCAGGCCATGATTAATGATGTTCTTCGAGACTTCCTGGATCACTTTGTGTATGTCTATCTGGATGACATCCTCATTTATTCCCCTGACTTGGACTCTCACAGATCTCATGTTACCGCAGTTCTTCAGCGTCTTCTGGAGAACAACCTGTACGTGAAAGCAGAGAAGAGCGAGTTTCATGTCTCAACTGTCTCCTTTTTGGGGTTTGTGGTTTCAGCAGGGAAGGTTGAGATGGACTCTGCCAAAGTCAGTGCTGTGACGGACTGGCCAACACCCATGAGCCGCAAGAAACTTCAGCAGTTTCTGGGGTTTGCAAACTTCTATAGGCGCTTCATCCGGGGCTTCAGCACCATTGCTGCCCCTCTCCATGCTCTCACGTCTACCCATGTTAGTTTCCGGTGGACATCAGAGGCAGAGGCCGCCTTCCAGACTCTGAAAAGACGCTTCTCATCTGCTCCATTGCTCACCCTGCCCGACCCTCGCCGGCAGTTTGTAGTGGAGGTGGATGCTTCCAATGAGGGAATTGGGGCGGTCCTCTCCCAACGGTCCGAGCAAGACGGGAAAATGCACCCCTGTGCGTACCTGTCTAGGCGACTGTCCAAGGCAGAACGCAACTACGACGTCGGCAACAGGGAGCTGCTGGCAGTTAAGGTGGCGCTGGAGGAGTGGCGGCACTGGTTGGAAGGAGCAGAACACCCCTTCATTGTTTGGACGGACCATAAAAATCTGGAGTATATCCGAAATGCAAAGAGACTTAATTCTCGCCAGGCCAGGTGGAGACTTTCTTTAATCGGTTCTCTTTCACTCTATCTTACAGGCCGGGGTCCAAGAACACCAAGCCGGATGCCCTGTCTCGTCTGTACGACCCCGAGCCTGCTCCCAAGGACCCTGAGCCAATCCTTCCACTGACCTGTGTGGTTGGAGCGGTGACTTGGCAGATAGAAAAAGAGGTTAAGCAGGCTAACAGTGGGGTGCAGTTGCCTAGTGGATGCCCGAAAGATCGCCTGTTTGTTCCTCAGACATTACGCTCGAGGGTGATTCACTGGGCCCACACCTCACTGCTTTTTTGCCATCCGGGAGTCCGGCGGACTATGCACGCCATCTCCCGGAGGTTCTGGTGGCCACGAATGGAGCTGGAGGTCCGGGAGTACATCTCTGCATGTTCAGTCTGTGCCAGGAACAAGACCTCCACCAGAAACCGCATGGGACTCCTTCAACCGCTTCCCATTCCCTCCAGGCCTTGGGCTGAAATATCAATGGACTTTGTCACGGGCCTCCCGGTCTCACGTGGTCACACCACTGTCTTAACTGTCGTAGACAGATTTTCAAAGATGGTCAGGTTCATTGCCCTGCCAAGACTGCCATCAGCCAAGGCTACAGCAGAAATTATAATGAACCAAATAGTAAGATACCATGGCTTCCCTAAAGACATTGTTTCAGACCGAGGGCCTCAGTTCGTGTCCCGGTTTTGGAAGGAGTTCTGCCGGCTCATTGGCGCCACGGTCAGCCTGACCTCGGGGTATCATCCGGAATCAAATGGCCAGACTGAACGCCTCAACCAGCAACTGGAAACCGGCCTTCGGTGTTTGGTCTCCCAGAACCCCTCATCATGGAGCAGGCACCTGGTCTGGGTGGAGTACGCCCACAACACCTTGCCTACCTCGGCCACGGGGCTCTCACCATTCAAGTGTGTGTTCGGTTATGAACCTCCCCTCTTTGCAGATCTGGAGCCAGAGGTATCTGTTCCATCTGCCCACGCCCTGGTTCGCCGCTGTCGTCGCATCTGGGCGGCTGCCCGACAGGTCCTGGTCCGCCAACAGGACAGGGTCAAGACGGCTGCGGATCGCAGGAGGCGCCCTGCTCCCATCTATCGACCCGGACAGAAGGTCTGGCTCTCAGCCAGGGACCTCAACCTGCACGTTCCTTGCAGAAAACTGGCTCCACGGTTTGTGGGTCCCTTTCCGGTTTCCAAGGTCATCAATCCGGCTGCGGTTCGCCTTCGTCTGCCTCGATCCCTCCGGGTGCATCCCACCTTCCATGTTAGCAAGATAAAGCCGGTGGTGGAGAGTCCTCTGGTTCCCCCCTCAGTACCCCCTCCTCCACCCAGAATGGTGGGGGGTGGTCCGGTTTATACGGTACGGAGGATCCTGTCTGTCCGGAACAGGGGTCGAGGTCGGCAGTTTCTGGTGGACTGGGAGGGTTATGGTCCGGAGGAGCGGCAGTGGATTCCTGAACGGTTCATTGTGGACAGATCTCTCCTGACTGACTTCTTTAAGTCACGTGGTTCTGGACCGCCTGGTGTCGGTCCTTGAGGGGGGGGTATTGTCATGTCTTGTCATTCTTATCGTTTGTCCTGAGTTGTGCACTTCTGGTCTGTCTGTCATCTGTGTTGTCTCGTGTTGCACTTCCTGTTTTATTTTGAAACATTAACACTCCTCTTGTTTCAGGCCTTGTTCCTTCCTGCTCTTGTCTGTTCCCCACAGGTGTGACTGTGTAATTTCCTCTGATTGGTTCCATCTGTGTTCCCTCCCTCATGTCTTAAATAGTCTCAGTCTCCCTTTGTCCTGTGCCAGGTTGTTTGGTTATTTTCAGAGCTATTGCTAAAGCCTGTACAAGAAATTAAAACCACTAAATCTCTGCTTCTGAGTCCAGCCCTGTGATCATTCTTGACAACTATCACTTTCTTGTTACCTTTGTTTCTTTCACCCACATGAGCCTGTCCCAATCATCAATTTCTCTCCCTCTAGAGCAGGGGTGGCTAACACATGGCTCTTGAGCCGCATGCGGCTCTTTGCCCCTTATCATATTTTATACATACCGTACTTTCCCGACCATAAGACACACTTAAAAGTCTTACATTTTCTCCAAAATGTACTTAGCACCCTATGGTGCGGTGCGCCTAATGTATTGTTGTGTGACTTCGGTAAAAAGGACGTAGGAGAGGACAGCATGAGAACGGTAAGGAGGGAAGTAAGGACGTGAAAGAAGGCACCCTCCCCCCATAGTACAAAGGTGCAGGTATGTGACTGATACAGAACAACATTTTGGAAACCCTGAAAATGCCACCTGCAAAGAGACACGCTTGTGAAGTGCAATTTAAACTGCAAGCCATCATCTACACAAAGGAACATGGGAATCGAGCAGCTGTGAGAGAATTCAAGATTATTGAATCCATAGTTCGCAAGTGGAGGAAGATGGAAAACAAACTCCAACAAGTCAAGAAAATGCAGCTGAGTTTCCATGGAAACAAGGCGAGGTTGCCTATGTTTGACAATCAACTAGAGCAAGGCAACTTCCAGCGGATTACGATGAAAAGCTGTCCATCTTCCGCTTCTTTTACTGGGACACAGCGCCGGGCGAGTTACACCACACTTTGTGAATGGATTGAAGATGCTTGGGATAACGTGTCTGCTTGCAATGTTCTTCCAGCTTTTGCAAAAGCCAGCATCATTCATGAGGAACTGCACCCCAATGAGCCGAACTCTGACAATGACGAAAGGGAACCTGACGTGTTTGATAGAAATTTAGCCCAGCTGTTCATTTCAGGTACAGAAGATGAGGACTTCGATTTTGGATGCTGATTGGTGACTAAAAAAAAATCACAACCAACACAGTTTTGCTCCAGCTGTCTTTTTAAAACACACACTAGCATGAATGTTTTACCAGTATGCTTTAACGTTAAATATAGAAAAAAACTGCCATAACTGAAACTTTGCCTTTTAATCCAGTGCTGTTGTATTTTAAGGAGAGTGGTGTGTTATTGGAAATAATATGGGTTTAATTGTGTGTTTGTGTATGTATGTCTTGGTAGGTCAGTGCGTGGTGTGGCTCTTTGACTGTCACAGTAAAAATTTTCGGCTCTTTGTGTCAAAGTTGTTCGCCACCCCTGCTCTAGAGAGACCCTGGATCAGCCCATCCATATCCCTAGAGAATTTCTCATTCTCCTGCTTCTTCTCTCTATACCTTGATGGTATGACCACCAACAATATTCTGCATCACAGCTTCAACTTCCAGCTTCAGACTCATTTCCCTACCTGACAGTCAAATACCTTCAGGATTACTCTGAATCTTTTTCCTCTTTCCATCGACGGCATAATAAAGCTTGTTCTTCATCAATGGATAGTTATTCTATTGGGATTTATCTTTGTGTTCTTACTTTAAATAAGGCCAGATGCGCCATCAATTAAGTAAAAAATTGTAGTCCATCTATGCTGAGACATCCAGTGAAAAACGCCATCATATGCCATTATTTAGGCTGTAGAAAACCACAATGTATGAAAAACATCTGAGTCCCAATTTTAACTGTTCTTATATAAATAGGATTAAACATAAGAGAACAAAAACTTATTTTAGTAACTTCTGTTAACAGTTTTGACTAAAACATTGAAAATTTGTTTTTTACCTTAAATATTCAAATATCGATTCTATGAATAAACAATAATACATCAGTTTCACCCTGTAAATGATTCTAATACCCCTTTTTATTGAAATTCTTGGTTTAACGAGTACTTATTTTGTTTTTATTCCTTTGTTCTCACAAATAATAACACTGGGTGGGTGAGATTGAAATGACGTCTTTTTCTTTTGGCTGATTTGTCTTCTTTAGAACCAAACGATTCTGAGAAAAATTAATCAGCAGACTTCTTCTATAGTCGTGATCAGGTCATTGAGGGATTTGTTCCAGCGTTTGTCCATGTGTGTCAAAGCCTGTTTAAACAAAGGTTAAAAAGAAAGTATTTCTGTGATCAAGCTTTGCAGTTAAAGGTCACAAACACAAAGTGTCAAAAAAAGGACCAGATCACACACTCACAAAAAGCACAGAAAGTTTCGACTCTTCTCCTGTTGCTTTCTTAATAATGTTAAGTCTCCAACTTAGTAGGCAGGGAAATTATAACAATCAAAATGTCTGCAATTGACACTGTTGCCATGGTAACACGGTGAAAAAAGCTAATCACTTCTCAGTGGTCTTTAGCACCTGGATATTTTCAGTCTCCTGCAACTTGCGGAAATTACTTAACTAAAATGTTGCCCTAAAGAAATGCTTGAGAAGATGCAGCTTGGAGTGTCTTCTTGTTGTCGAACACTGTGACCTGATTGATGACCAAAAGAACGTTTACTGTAACAATTCAGGTGTTTACTGGACTTACAGGAGAGCAAGCAGCCCCTGCTTATACCTTCGATTTGAATTAGTCTGGATTCTCTTTCAGGAACAGGAAAAGTGGGTGACGGGGATCCAGGAGGGGCGCAAAACGGCTGGGTAGAGCGGGGAGGGAGCTGACGGCGAGATGTGGCTGGAAAAAGGATGAAGGGGGTGGGAGGAGGTAACTGCAGAACGAACAGATCTGCCTCACGCTGGAATCTGATTGTCTCTACATGATTGCATACGACAGCATGACAATCCACAAGAACCCAAACACATAAAGCTGAAGTGTGTCATTAGTGTGTCACGACACTGATGTCAACAGTTTGAAGTCATCTTTATTTTCACTGATGGAGACATTTTTTAAAGTTAATTTGTGTTTAAAGAATTTTTCTTTTGAAATCAGGAAAACTCTGTTCCCTTAGCTGCGTAGTAACCAATTTGTCTGCATTTACATATTTGGGAATATATTCACAACTATAAAAACTACGAATAGCCTACCTTAATTTTTTCCTGCTAATTTTCTCTTAATGATGACATTGTTTTCTAGTAATAAAGATATATATCTTTCTATTTTTATGCCTATTATCTCATGATAATGACAACTACCTTTCTTTTTTTCCTGATTTCTTGTGATAATGACAAATACTATGCTGTTATTAATACAAAACAACTTTTATTTCTTGTGATAACAGTTTTCATGTGACAACAACTACCTTTTTTTTTACTGTTTTCTTGTATTTTAGAATGATGAAAAAACATTTGTTTTTTTAATGAAAAAAAAGTTTTCTTCACGATAATGTGATTGTAGATGCTGTTATTACAAAAAAGAAAAAAATAGGAAAAAAAGTCCAGATAGACCGTTAAATTGGATGAGTCACATTGTGCTGGAGGTTTCTGCCTGTTCTTCCTTTCTTCTCTGGAGTCGCCTAATCACAGATCAGTATAGGAGTTACGCCAAATTTCTTTGCTATAATGTGTTGGTCACTCATGTAGGTTATTGTTAAAATACAGTTAAGACAATCTGGCCTTAATGGAATAATCCAGACTGAAATAAAGCATGACAGCTTTGACTTATTTGGAGCAAATTCACATTTATGAATTTTCTTTGTCAGTTTGATGTCTTGTGAAGTAACAAGTCAGTTGAGATAAATAATTCAGATTTAGTTTTGCTTTGAGAAAATGTATTTTTTTAAGTAACTTTTCAAGAATTATCTTGTCTTTACACTTTCATAAAAATGAGTACATGACAAAGTTCAGACACGGAAAATCACAGTGTTGACTTCAGAGAAAATTTGGATTAGCAACACAGATTTTATTCCTTTTAAAGCTTGAAAAGCACTATATTTATTTTTAAATATTTATTTGACATTTAGCAATCCTGTATATCTTATCACTGGGGTCCTTAACACCTATCCATTTATAGGGATTTCAATAATATGGTTTGTCTCTATGATTTAGTGTGCCGGTTCTCCTTTTGAATAAAATCTAAACAAAATAAAAACATTTGTGGCAAAAAACAAAAATAAACAAAAAAAACCCATCAACTAAATGTCAGACACATTTTAACTTTCCCATTTCCCTTCTCTTTGGTTGTCTTTATCTCTAAAAGATCCTTTTACTTTTATTAAAAGTTTACTGAAAATGAAAACTACATACTTCCTGTTGGTGCAAAACACTTTTGATGTTTATTATGTACCCTTTTTGTTCAAGTTTGGCACATTTAAAAGTAAATCAACAAAAAAAGAAGTGATTGAACATTTTTGGTGGGTGCGATGATTCCCCTCAGTATATCTCTGCTACATGTCGTTGAGTAAGAAATGAATCACTGTGATCGCAGCACATTTAACGCAGCCTTTTCAAGCCTGACCTAAAAGAGGAAGAGCAGAAGGCTGATAGACGGAAATATGTATACAAGATACAGATGGCTGATTTCAGCTACCGTACATATTTTTTCTGAGCTAATTATGAGAGCGGCAACATCGCTGCGATATCACACCATCCAAAGATACAGTTGTGTCTTTCATTAACACTTTGTTCAACTCTCATTTATCAGAGATAATTCTTGAATTCACGTGCAAGGCTGTGAAAGGTCTAATCATTTTTTTGAAATGGATTTTTGTTTTGCGTCATTAAAGTTTGAGACTTTCAGATTAAAAATGCTTTCAAGGGGATGCAGTTTTGAGACAATACAACATTGAAACTACACAGCTGTGAGCTGCAATTCCAAAGCCTGTCTCTTTTTTGGGCTTGTGTGTGTGTGTGTGTGTGTGTGTGTGGTGCCTACAGGTGACTCATCGCACTGCAGATGACCACAATGTTTTTTTCTACTGCTTGAGTGTTCGTAGCTCTTTTTCTGCCTCTGCCCCTCCTATCGTTCTCATCCTTTGCCTTTTTTTCCCCCTCCTGCATCACTTTGCTATCATCTCCCAACAATGCTTTCTTTCTGTAAGTGTAACAAGCTAAAAACTCAACATAACGCCACGTCACGTTAAAAATACGCATACAGAAATGAAACAAAGAGGGCACTCGCACATTTTATCTCTGCTTATTATTTGTAGTTCACAAAGAGAAAGCTGGCCACCAGCAGCCCACTGCGCAGTCGAGACATAATGAGCTATATTGTCATGTTACGATCTGATTGGCATGCCAAGCATCACAAAGAGGGCGGCGCGAAGGACTGGTGACAGAGAGAGAAAGAGCAAAATAATTATGATGATGATGAGGGTGATGATGAGGGCCATGAGCCGAAACAAAGGGGGAGGGGGGGGGAGAGGAGCCTCTTTTTCTGCCTCGTGGTTCGACCTGTTTTTTCTTTGTGTCGATCTCACCATTCATTCATCTCTTTCTACTCCCTGCATGTGTTGTCTTCTACTGTCACGTTTTAGATCTTGGTGATTTTCTGACAACAAATCCAAAGTGACAGTAAACAGACAACCATGCCTTTGAGCAACATCAGTGTTTGGCCTGCAGGTTGTTGTTTTGTTTTTTTACTGTGGTCTTGCCCACGAGCATGACATAGAGGTAGGCAAGGCAGGAGTATTCAGCAAAAAGTCCAAAATGCCTGATTTAACACGTTATGCTTTCTGCGCTATGGGGCACGCTGAATTACAAGGCGCACCATCAACGAATGGTCTATTTACAAACTCATGTCATATGTGAGATGCACCGCACTATCAAGGCGCATTAGGCGAGACAAAAGAGATAAGTCTGTCAGTCAGACTTTATAACTGCGTTCAGAGTAATTTGTAGAACATGCTTGCCACACGCTGCATGTTAGCACGTTCACAATACCTGTAACCCCCAAATTTGTTTGCAACACGAAAATAAAGGTGGATACAGCTAAAACAAACGTTACTGTGTCTAAGATAACTCCCAAACTTGTGACTTATGATTAACGACATAAACTGAATTCCTAAAAAAAATAATGATCTTATATTTGTTTAGACAAAAGGGTTTTCATCATCATCAAGAGTTTCAAACAAACAGTTTTGATGTAAAAATTGAATAAGTAAAAGAATGAATGAACTAAAAGGCAACAAAAAAAGGGCCTGTGAGCTTTCTGTGTTTTTGAAATCCCATGTAATCAGTGCTTTTTGCAGCTTTTTTCATCCCCAAAAAACCTGCAAACATGGATTGACCTAATCTTGCAAAAACAGGCAGGATCAAACACACACACACAAAAGGGACACACACAGCATTTACATTATAATTACCCCAGAGACTCTACTAGAGTCCCAGTGGGACGACAGGCTGAGAACGATCTCAGAAGTGTCCCAGTTGTCCCATCGAGGAGATTATTAGCCTGGTTAGGGTAATCCACAACACACTGTGTGAATGTGTCTTTTTGTGCGCGCATGCATTCATGTTTATGTGTCACTTGTGCGCTCATGCATTAAGTGGCAGTTAAATGGACTCCACCGCCTTTAGTGTCCTTGGACATTAGCTTTATTGGTGTGATCTGAAAAGTTATTTAGTGACAGCTGGGATTTCCCTCCCTCGGGATGGAGATGCTGACGACTCATGATAGCGGACATAATGGGAGGGAAAATAGGCATTAAATTGAAAGACCAAGATATCTACTGGGGAGGAAAAAACACACCCTTGAATTAATTAAAGAAGCAAAAACATTCATAGGACGTTTAAAAAAATATAGCAGAATATTTTTGGACATGTTATATGTGGTCAAATCAAGATCAGTTCTAAGACATGTAAAGATTTGTGACACCACCTAGAATTATTATTACCTTTTATCAAAATCAGAGCAATTCTCTCTATCAGGCTCTTTGTTGCTAACATAAGATTTTTTTGGACAGCCACAAAGGTTGTGTTGTAAATAAAACAAATAGATCAGTTCTGGTTTTAAATGGGAGAACTGTTTAAAGTAAAGCTTTACAGGATCCCAAATAAATAAATTTAGGCATGCAAATATTTGTGATACCACAATGTAAAAACAGGTTCGGTCTAAATAAGTCCTAAAAGTAGAAAAATTTCCATTAACTTAGGGGAAAAAAAAATCTGTCAAAGGAGCTAGGAAAAATGGTCAAGAATTCTTATTTTACGAAAATGAATTCGGGTCTCTAAGATATGTTTTTTTCTCAAACTAAGATGCATTTGCTACTTAAAACTTTCTTCAGATTTGGTTTTTGCAGTGCAGCTTGATTTAACAAATACATTATTTTATGTAAATGTAAACAATTCCAGATTTTTTTGTTTTATTTTATTGCAAAATGGGAGCTATGATCCGTACCATGGCTTATACATGGCAATACATATCTTTTTTGTTGTGAAGTGTTTGTTGAGTTTTGAATAAAAAGTTCTGGTTGTAGATGGAAGAAACGTGTACAGTGAAACTATACAGGAAGCTAAATCAATAAACTCAGACATGTAAAGATTTGTGACAGCAGCTTGAATTTGCCAGACAAATACATCAATGTGGATGTAAATAGTTCTTGGATTTTTTTCTTATAAAGTCGGAGCAATGATCACTATCAGGCTCTTTGTTGCAAATCTGATTGTCTCTCGCAGCACGCCTGCTTGTGCCTATTTCACGGTTTAGAGAACCGGTGTCAAGGGTTATAGAGCAGCTGCACGATTTGCCTGTCTCGGCTAAAGGCTGCAAACATCTGCATGCAGTGCTGAGCTGTCAGATGAGCCTCAATCCTCTGCAAAGTGATGGGACCTGTTCAATGGGCTGGGTCTTTATCCTTTTTTGTCTCTGCTTCCTTATTCACTTCCCCTCCCGATGCTGTTGTCTGGAAAAATGATTCTCCCTTCGCTCTCTGCGGGAAAATAGAGTGGAGTAAAAAAGGGGCACACATGAGGGGGGAGAGCCAGGGAGGGTAACTGATTGCTCCTATTGTCAAAGAGTGAGGCTTGCTGCCTCTCAGGGTGTAATTGCTGCACAAGGAGGGCAATGTGTCTGGACAGGAAGGGAGCACCAAAGAATGACAAATTAAAGGAAAGGTGGGCCTTTTTCCATGAAATGGGGGCTGTGCAGTTGGAGGTCTGCATTTAAAATCAAGCATAAACGCAAAATGTTGTTAAACCATTTGTTAAAATGTTGTTATTCTGCAACTCTTCCGTTCTGGATTATATATTTATAAAAACAGAAAAGCAAACAAACAAAAGTGTATGCCTTTTTTAAAAGATTACATAAAGAGAGTTTTAGCATTTAGGGGAGGAGATAAATGTCTGCAAATGACTTACATCTAATTTAAATGAGATTTGGTTTGTTTTAAGCAATCAAAACAAAAAATCAAAAAATACTGAAGAATGTGTATATATATATATATATATATATATATATATATATATATATATATATATATATATATATATATATATATATATATAGTGAGAGAAAGAGAGGGAGCGATATCAAACTATAGGATTATTAATGAATTTATTGGAAAAATCAAAAATTAAGAAGCAAACAAAAAATACTTACATATTTGTATGCACACATACACATGTAAGTGATGCTACTTTACTCTTATTCATAAATAGACATATTTTTTATATACATGCAATACATGATACACTAAATCCAATAAATGAGAAGTTTGTCAAAACTAACCTAATTATTTTTACTCAAAAGGTGTGGGAGTGAGCAAACTTGCATGATCAAATCGCTGTTATGTTTCACTTGACTTTTTTTTCATAGTTATCATAATTCGATTCATAACTTCTAATTAGAGATATTTATATTCTACCAGTCCAAATTTCAAATCCACAACAAAGATTGAGTCCTAATTGATAAAAAAAAAATACATTGCATTCTTCTAGAAATTGTTATTACCTGTGCTCAAGTATCAAAATAGAATGTTTTTAACTAAGTGGAGTAAACGGTATGTTATTTTTCATGAATAAATATCTATTTTTGTTTTGTGTAGCTTGACAAAAATGATTGATGAAAACAGATTTTGTTTTTTTTTTTATATTCAGCCAACTTTTCTAAATGTCTGAATTTTGAAAATGTTGATTAGGTTCAGGTTGGCCTTGTACGATGAATAAAAATAGTTGATTATAATATCATCAACAATTTACATATATTACTAATATAGAGGAAAACCCCTCCCCTGTGATTGCAGAAGCAGCCTTTGTCTCCATTTTCTTGGTATTAAAGGGGGTTTAACTCAACTTCTTCCAGTTGTTTCCATCTAAACGTGTCTCATGTTTGTCAAAGGGCTTGATGGGAAGCAGGTGTTAATGGAGCTTTTCAGATTGGCTGGATCTGTGTGTAAAGCAGCAGAGCAACAGCAGGTTTACTGCAAAGATGTGGGTATTTTTAACAATTTCTTCAAAGCCCCCTCCCCTCTCAGGTCCCTTAGAATCTCTCAGATGTGGCATTACAAAAAAATAAAAAAAAAACCCACAACAGATCCATAAATGATCTAAAACCACAACTGACGGCTGATGCTGAAATCCTGCTCTTAAGAGCGTGACCTTTAACCAGCGGGACAATTCGTCCCTTGGAGCGCAGACTGGATTGAGAAAACTCAAGCGTGCAGTATTGTCTGAGAGACGACTTTGCTTTACTGCGTCATCAAAGCGAGTCCTGCACGTCTCCCAGAACGCCTCTGTGTGTTTTCGTATTCTGCTCACAGGCTTAGCGGTGCAGCTATGGAAAAGAGTGTGATTTGGTATTTTGGAATTTTTGGGGCGGGTTTGATAACATTTGTACCTCGAAGTATGTTTGGGATTGGATGAGTGCACACGGAAAGCGTGCACTCAAGCTCTACACGAACCACGTTTAGATACAGTCTGATGCTGGTGACGCCACAAGATCTCCAAAAAATGAAACACCCCAAAAGATGCTGCGAACATCTGCAAGAGCCCCTCATACATGAAGGTGTGCTGTCAATTAGAGTCTTTGCAATTTTTTTTTTGTGTGCAATTATGTGTGTAAGCGCGCGTGTGTACAGTGTGTCTAAATTGGAACGCAGTAATTAAATGCGTAGACCTCTCCACTATCTCCTCCTCCAGCCAGCGCCAGTGACGCACAAACCGCAGCACAGCCATGAGTCATCAGGCCCCCAGGATCACCACCCCTCCTTCTATTTCTCCATCCCTGCCTCTATCCACCTCTACTTGTCTCTCTATAACCTTCTCTACCTCTCTCTACACATTCCTGCATCCCCGTCTTTCAAATTACCCTCCATCCCCTTTCTCTTCGTCTCAGGCACTTGCACGACACAAGCAGCCACACTTCTTCTGCCCAATTTCTACTTCAATCTGACATGCTCATGTTTATCTCTCCACATCTGGCCATCGATCTTCCTCCTGCAGCCCCCCCCCCCACACACACATCACCTTTCCTCTCTGCTTGATCTGTTTTTGCCCTCTTTATCTCCCCCTGTTAACCTCTTCCCAGCCCCCCATGAACAGGAGGGTTTCATTAAGTTTGGCACACACTCACAAGCAGTGCGGCAACAGGAGGCAAAAAAGAAAAGTGAGTGGAGATTTTTCTTTGGGGAGCGGCGAGGAGAGATGGGTGGGCGACGAGCAAAAGAGCAGCAGTGACAGTGCGACCGGTGCACAGAGTAGAGGAGGCTGCGTGAACAAGTGAGAGGAAATGAGAGGGAGAAAGAGCGTGAATTGAGGCATTTGCCACCTGGTGTCTTGAATCATTATCTGACTCACAAGAAGCGCTTATCTTTTCAGCAAAACGCACAAGCGTGCAAGCACATATGCTCCCGCATGAAATAAAAAAACAAAAAAGCTGGAACAGAAAGTCAAAGCAACACTTTTGAGTGTCAGTGGGGAAGGACGGAAGGCAATGAATCTCTGTCAGACAAAGTTTTGGATGTGGCAAAAGAGAAAAATAAAAAAAGGAACGTTTCATTTCCATCTCTCTGAGTGTTTATAACACGAGTAGGAAGGGAGAGGATATTAAATGTATGACTCATAAATGTAAGTGCCTCTGTGCCCCACCAACGCCCTGCAGAGAGGGCTTCCATCCACTGCTGCTGCAGGAGGAATAAAAAAAAGGCAATTTCGTGCTTTAGTTGGTGTGGTTATCCAATTAGTTACACAAAACATGTGGCTAAGCGGATGTATGCCAGAATGCCTCTGTTCCTGATACATGTTTTATCCCTGAGAGAGCCTTTGCAAATATAAGGCAAAGCTGTCTGATGAAATATTATATTTTGAGTGCAATACTTCTTTTGTTTTTGTTTTTGTATTCAGCATTGTTTGTGATGGTTCAACAGAGGAGATCATGCGCTGTTATCCCCTAAGCCGACAGTGATAATTCAAGGTATACAGCAAACTGAAGGTGTAATCTTTGAGTTCATTAAAAAAAAAAACCACAGGGCTTCGTTTCTAAAGGGGTCAGTCAAAGTTAAAGAGGGATTTATTATCAGATGGCACCACATGTTCATCAGTCATGCAAACTTCCTGGACGTTGCGTAAAAAACAGGAAGGAGGATCTGAAACATTAAGCAATCTCAAAGCATCTGTAGATCTGGACCTCATCAAACTGACAAACTTTAACTCCCAGATTAAAAAAGTTCTTGAATTTGCATTCATGTGCTGGCAACGTCAAGTCTTACCTCAGCAGCCATAATTCTCAATCGTGACTTTACACAGGGCGAGTGACTCAACATTACAGCACTCCACTCCACTTGAGTACCACACATTCATCTCAAACATCTGAAATTTTATGGCTTATATTTAGAAAAGGAAGCCTAAAGCAGACAATAAAGACTTTTAATAGGAATGCACAACACAGATATTTCAAGCAAACACAGGGACTTGACGATAGCATCATTGTGTGGAGGATTTAAACGATCGCCTCCAGTGCACATGTAGCCTAATTTCTGAAAATATCTCTTGGAGCAATGATAAAAACAGCGATTTACTTGTTTGGGGAGAAAAAAAATCTGTTGATATTTGCAGATATTAAGCGTCTGAGAAGTGGATTTAAACAATATTGTTTATAATGATGACACTCTTTGGTTTATCTTATGACTGCAATGCAGGTCACTTTAGATGTGAGGAATACTTCCAAAAACTTTATTTCTGTCACTGAGTGAGAAGTCTGCTGGAACTCCAATGTTTAGTTTAAAAGAAAAAAAAAAGATTTCTGAAGACTTATTACTGAACACTTATTGAACACTTCTCAGATTTAACTATACTAAGTCTTTAATTCTGGCCATGGTGTGATGAAAAGGTTTTAGACAACAGGTAACAGTTGTAGGTTTTTTTTTTTAGTTTTTCGAGATTTCACCAGTAAAAAAGTACTCTCTTCACACCAGAGCTACACTTACAGTGAATGCAATTTTGCGCATCAGTGGCGTCCAGTTTCCATGTTAAGTCAATGTTCAGACGTGATCGGAAGTCCTGCGGTGGAATATGCGCATTGAGCAGCAGCGCCTTTTGGACATCTTGGCGTGATTTGGTTGTCATAGTGCGTCGAGAGTTTTAAATGTCTGAACTTATGCAAAAAGGACAAGTTGTGTCAACCAAGCTTTGAACTTTGAAGTGTTGCATCGGTTGGAGTCCAAATCCAACATGGAGGAGAATCTGATTTTTGTCCTCTTGAATCTTTATATTTTTCTTTTTTCCATCAAAACAATAATAAAATGGCCCTCTAATTTTATTCTTGTTATTTTCCCCCTCCTGCTGTTCCACTGAATAATGTGGAACAGCAAGTTGTCAAACTGGGTCACAGAGAGATGGAAGTAGTGCTGAAAGTAGCTGTCATTCAGATGCAGC
Organism: Oryzias curvinotus; assembly: GCA_023969325.1. NCBI lineage: Eukaryota > Metazoa > Chordata > Actinopteri > Beloniformes > Adrianichthyidae > Oryzias > Oryzias curvinotus. The sequence continues at coordinate 18,286,709 of CM043719.1, read as the reverse complement.
TCCTGCTGTAGATGGTGAAGCTCACCGTACTGGGAGAATCTCTGAATGATCTCATAAACCCAGACATGGAGATGTAATTACTGATGCTTATGTAGAGCTCTTCAAAACAAACAAACCTGATCTCTCAACATCGTCTGTGCCCTCCGTGTGTTGTAAATGTCAATGCTCCCATATAGCAATGAGGCTAAAAACTTTTAGTGACTCCTCTCACATGCGTCTGGAGCGTCAAGTTTATGAACAAATTTTTGGACTAGCGCAAAGCGGCGAATTTGACGTTTGTTGAAAGATAAGCGTAAATCGCGTTCAGAGTGAACGAAGCATAAGTTAGAGATGTTGTTATACATAAGTTCTTTTCCTATTTGGTCTGAATTCTAAGGAAAATTCTAAGGAAATACGCAAATGTTTCTTTTGATGTTACTAATAATAAAAGAGAAGAAACACCTCTTTCATTAGCTTTACAAATATTACCCCCAAAATTAAGACAATAATAAATAGAGCCCCAAATAACAAAAATTGACCATGTCAATTTTTCCTGTGCTAGGTGACCCAACATTCATCGGTGAACAGGAGGGTAGACCATAGCTGCATTGTCTAGGTCACATGGTCTTGTGTCCACTTCAAACGTTCACGGCGGTGTCTTAGTGCATTATGCAATAGTCGTCTGGCATTCAAGTTAAAGCATTGGAGTTGCTTGTGAATGGTTTGTCTGGAAACCCTAGTACCCCTCACATCTGGTAAACGAGCCTGTAGCTGTGTGGTGCTGTTTGTCCGTTAAGCAACAATATGTGATTGCGGTAGTTTGAATAATGAACGATGACTTACTTACTGTCAAAATCAGCTTTTTATACCCACAGAAAGATACAAGTTTTTCCACATTAGTTTTTTTTTATTATAAGTTTTTGTTTTGTTTTGGCCCCAATAAGAAAGACACACTGTGAACAGTGAGACCATTATGCGGAAAACACTAAATGAGGCGTGTCCATCACCCCAATACATTTGCCTCCTTATATAATAAATCCGTGAAGTGAAACAAGCTCTGTGTATACAACATCCACTGAGTTTTGTACAATATCCCTAATTTATTGTGAGTAGGGCATCCTTCCTACCGTTGAGCAGTGATCTTACTAAATCCTCATCTGTGACTGCAGCTGTTGTTCATGCACTTTCCTGCATTTCTTCTCTACATTGTTCTGTCTTTCAAGCAATACAGCTTCCAATTCTGAAGTGAGACGGTGTGTTAAACAATATTGCATTGTCTTTACATCAAACACCACAGAAAAATAATGTTTTCAATAGATCAAGGAAGCACAATGACTACAAAGAAGCATCTAAATCGCATTTCATGGATACAAAGTTGCAGGAACAGCACAGTCTTTGTGTGAGACACTACGTCTTCATTCTTCATAATATAATGAATAATTGAATTTGTACAGACAAAATGATATTTGGTGTCTGATTTGCTCCAGAGTTTGACACAGGTTTAACTGTGAGCTAAACTAATGCATTAGAACAGTTGAGTGTATAGTATATTATTTACTTTTCTGGAAAAACATTTATTATTGATAATATTTTTCTCAAATATAGGTTATTTCAGTTAAACTTTATGATGAATATTTCTGTGTTCTGTATCCCTTTGTTTACTCTTTTTGTTGAAAATTAACGTTATTTCTTAACAAAAAAATAGCCTTTTACATCTCATTTTTTTTAACAAGGCATAAATAGTCCTAACTTCAGATAGATTCGGTCACAAAAAGGGTTTTAATTAAGAACATGTAAATGTTTTACAACTACCTGAATCAATCTCAATTAACAACAGGAATACAGGTTTGTAGATTATTTATTAACATAAATGACTTTTCATATCCTACCTTCCCACCGTTGATGACGTTTCTAATCGGGACTTTTTTTCCTTGGTTTTCCTCTTTCATTGATTCTGTATGAACGGACAAGATGCAGTCGCAGAAGAGTCATTGTCATGCGCTACTGAGGTCAAACAGGAATCGAAATGACACTCACAAACTGATATTCTGCCCATTTCAGCTGTGCAATATTTTATTATTTTATAATGATTTTATTTGTGTGATTTTAACACTTTTGATCCAATGTAGACATGACAACGTCACAGTCTTTAATCTATTATTTATTTTACTGTGAAATTGTTTATTATTAATATTAATATTTTTTCTTAACCATACCTTGTTAAGTCTCCATTGTAAAATCAATATTTCTGTGTTCTGTATCCCTCCTTTTTCTTTTTCGTTCAGAAGGTAATGGAGCCTTTTACATCTCATTTGTAAAAGCTTTTCAAGCCATAAATATTCCTCACTTTAGATTAGGTCCCCAAAACAGATAACTAACAATTAGTAATTTTTTCAAACTACCTGAATTCCTCTTTATAATAGGAGTAAGGGTTTATAGATTACTTGTTAACACAGAAACAGTATAAATGTAAAAAAAAATTGGATGTATAAATATACATTTCATTGGGTTTTCAAATAATTAACTTACACTTTATAAATGAGCTTATGACTTAAAGAACCACCTCTAAATAACTGGCTTATAAATCAGTTTTACTTCAATAGCTAATGAATAAAGTCTAAAAATATGTTGAAAAGTTTAATATTATATCTAAAATGAAAAAAACACAGCCTGGTTTAAAAAACCCATTGCTTTATTTTCTATTCATGAGGACTGGAGAGGATTCATTTCATTTGATTTCTATTTGTGGCCAACTGTACAATGTTATAAGTCTTTTTGTGACAGGCAGGTGGTTGGCTCCATCGGCTGGACTCATTACATTTATCACTTCTTTGTTCCACACTATTGCAAATTTTTGGAAAAATTTTGGGATGGGTGAAGCAAACTGATGACTGTTTCTATTTCAGTTCAGGCTTCATTTTGGCAGCTCAGACTACATGTCAACAGAGATTCTCATCCCTAAAGTCTTGCAGGAGTTCCTGGTAAATCTGCTGTCTGTCTCTGACTTAACTACCTTGCAAACTACAATAAACAGCAACATTTTTAATGTTTGACGGGAGACCACCTACTCCTATTGAGGCTTCTGATTGTTCAGTTTATAGCTTGAGTAACTTGTACTACAGAAAAAAATATCTTTAAAAAATTAGGAATAGAAAAACATGTTTAAAAAAGGGAGCAGAGCAAGAATGGTAATTTCAGCGTGAATTGGGTTTTTCTTGCTGTTCCCTTTATATTGTAAATGTATTAGCTTCATTTAAACAAGAGACACAAACATGCCAAACTGTTCATATAAATACTTGCAGCCAAAGCATTGGAGGTAATGAATTGACACGATAGAGGAGGGAAGCATTGAGGACATTCACTTACATGCAAGAAACACAGCTTTGTTTCAGGAAGATCAGTGTCTGGATTAGCACAAGTGACAGATAAAGGAGTGGAAGCTATCATTGTGAGCTGCTATCTGGAAAAAGGATTTTGTGAATGCTCGGCTCTGCTCGGATGTGAGCTTTATTCCTCTTTTATTATGGGAATCATTTTACATTTTAATTTTAAGATTTTTTCTTACCAAAAAACAGCTTATGGGAAGAAGTCTAAAGACCTTAAGTAATATCAGTGTTCTCAGCTGTTAAAATGTTCTATTTCTAGGGCTTAAGTTAAATAAATTCATTTACCATTGGTGCCTAACAGTGATTTATTTAGTACTTACAGTATTTTTATTAAAGGAGAAATATATTTCCTCTTCTCTTACTGCCTTTTACGCCTTGAGATGCTTAGGGCAGCAATTACATTTTTCCACTACTGACGGTCGCGGGCCAAGGTGTAGATGGTTCCCCAGGTGTGTCCAAATTCTTTCAGTTCGAATTCTACTGTTCGGCACCAGGTGATCTCCGGCCGCCCTCTTTTTCTTTTTCCATCTGGTGTCCATTGTAGTGCTCTCTTTATGATTGTGTTGTCTTCACTCTTGAGTACATGTCCAATCCATGTCCAGCGTCTTTTGAGGATAATTGATGACATGTCTTCTTAATTGCAAGATCTTCATTGGAGATCTTTTGGGGCCAAAAAATTCTTAAAATCCTCCTCAAATTTCTGGTGTGGAAGTTAGAGAGTTTTGTCAAGTCTTGCTGTGTCATTCTCCAGCACTCTGCTCCATACTGTAATACTGACAGAACACAGCTGCTGTAGAGTTTCAGTTTGGTCTTGGTGCTGTACTGTGATGTCCTCCAAATATTGTCCATGCTTATGAATGCAACCCTTGCTTTAGTAATCCTGTTCTGTATGTCCTTATTGCTTCCACCTTCTGACGTGATGATGCTACCTAAGTAAGTAAAGCTTCAGTGAACTTTAAATTCTAATCATTGACCTTGATGAGGGGCTGTGATGTAGTTTTCAAGGTCAAGACTTGCTTTTGTTGATTATGAGACCGACCTGATATCCAAATCGGCTTAACCGGTCAGTCTTGTCCTGCATGTGTGGAGAAGTGTCCGTCTGATGCCAGTTGGTCCTTCTTCAGTCGTGCACCTCATCACCCAGTCTATCACTAGGTTGAAGAGAAGAGCTGACATCACACAACCTTGACGGACTCCAGTTTTCACTTCAAACGAGATGTCACTTCCACCCACACAGCATCTGTAGTTGTTATAGAAGCTTCTGATCAGTTTTATCATGTGGGTCAGTACTCCATAAGCCTTCAAGATTCGCCACAAGCTGTCTCTGTGCACACTGTCAAAAGCTGTTGGTTATGGTTCAATGTGCAATTAACAGTAAACTTTAAGTTTATAAAATTTGTACTCAATTTTTCTAAAATGACAAACGTTTTTTTTATTTTTTATTTATTTTCAATTTGATACACTGATTTAAAAGCACTTCAGCATGTCTCATTTGTTAATATATATCACAAAAATTTCTTTGTTTTTCTCTAAAGTATTTTTTAATGAATATAGTAAAGATGTGATTTATAAACTTCAAAACAGCTGGTGTCAAGATAACATAATTGGAATAAGAACCACAGAGAAGGGAAAAATAATGGACAAATTGTCAAAGACCTGGTGGTGTACACCTAGGATGCAGGAGGCCGTGATTAGTGGCAGAAACCTAAGTAAATAACCCTTGGAAAAACAAAAAAATGACAACGCAGATGACCTGGAAATGAAGAACTGAAAATGTGCCACTTATATAGACTGAGGATCATTAATAGAAATGAAGACGTTTCTAATTTAGACATTTAGAAATGAAGTAAATGGTTATGAACATGAACCTGGAGTGATTGACAGAGGAACACAAATAAATAAAATAAATAAACACAAACCACGAGTTGACAGTTTACTAGACAATGGTAAATTCATTGGGCAGAGGTCAAACCCACAACAAAACAAAATCTTTGAAACAAATTAATACATTTTAAATGTTGGGTGAATTAATTTTATCTTTATCTGGAGCTGCAAGCATGACCAGGAGAATAAATGCATATGCTTAGTTTGTCTGTGGGAGAGGCGGAGTCACTTGATGCAGGGTTAACATCATGAGTAATTTGTGGTTAAAAGCATTTAAAGTAAAGTCAAAGGTAAAAACTACACATCTTGTTCTTTCAAGTTTTGTTTTGCTGTGATGTGTTTAAAAGCCCTGTGACTCTTTTATATACATAAATTATATTTTATGGATTCTGCCAGGCTTAATATCTCCCATATGTTGACGTGTAGACCTGCCAGATCCTTGGAAGACCCAATTCTGCTAAACGCATTAATTTCACTCTTTCATTTTGCGACTGAAATACAAAGATTTTTTTCTAAAGATTAAAGGTTCATACTCAAATGTGATTAGGAGTTAAAGTGGAAAAATGGAAATTAATGAATACAAACATCTGTCCTTTTGAAATCTAGTTTCACTCCTGCATAATTCTTTCCAGTTATATTTTTATTGTATCTTAGAATTTAAATTAGACTCCCACATAAAAGTAAACACTGATATCTGCTTATATTTGTAGATTTCTGATAAACAAATTGACATCAAAACCTGCATTTATCAAACACCAGAAATGCTTGAGCTTTTTAGAAGGCAATGTTCCGGTGTTTGACTTTTAAATGAAGTTTCAGAAATACTCGTGACTGGGAAGTCATCTTTTTTTTAAATCTTGTTGTAGGTCTCCGCAAACACACATATTCCAACTTTTGTTCTGCAATGATGTTTAAAGTTGCACTCTAATAATCCTTTATCTATTTTAAAAGTATTCTCAGTTTCCTTTAATTATGAATATGCAGATTTTAGCCAAAATATGAAAAACCTGTCATTTCCTTGGACATATTTTCTACAGAGTGGCAGTAGTTCATTAGATATTTGCCTCTTTGTTATGGGTGAGACAACTGGTGCAGAGTTAACACATCCCTCATTCATCTGTTTACTCTCTCTCCTCGTATCTTACAGGCCCTCACATCCCAGCCTAACATTACCTGTGTAACAAAAATGGTGAGCAATAGTGGAGCCATCCAGACGTGCAGTTTTGAGCCAGACGAAGAAAGTAAAGACTCACACGGACCTATTTGTCTGCAAATGCATGAGTCAGAATGGAGCGGAGCAGGGGAAATTGTAGCCCACCCAGCGTATTTCTACATCACTGTTATGCTTTTTTTCAATGGGCATTTTTTCGTCTGCTCCTGACTCACAACAATTTGAAATATAAAATACTCGGAAATGCAATTTTGAGCCTAGTTTTGTTTGGATCTGTCCTCCATAATCAGAAAAATGCCACAAGAGGATGTTAAAACATTTTTTTATTGGGGTGGGTCTTTGGTCTTTTAGGAAACAAAAACAGGATTTCAAGAGCATATAGTGAAAAAAAATATTGTCAAATTTCCTAAAAATCCTTGATTCATACAAAATAGATAATAGAATTACGTGTTAAAAAAACACATTCTTCACTGCTTGTGAGTCACAATTGAAATGTGAACTTGTGTTCAAATTTCTAGTTTTCGTCACAGATTGTAAATCAAACGTATGAGTGAAAAGCAAAATACATGTAATAGAAATGTATCAAATTATAATAACTCAAATTAAATCAGCTGAATACACGACAATGCTTGTTGCTAGGCTTATTGTTCAGCTTACAGTTCCAAAGTCGCTGTATGGCTGTCGGCTGAAGATTTGTAGACACTATAATTATGTTTATTATTCTGCACTTGATAATTTCCCTCATAGAAAAAGTCTTGTACAAGGTGTCTGTCTAACACAATAAAGCCTGATATCTCCTTTTGAATCTGGAAGGCAAAATTATTCAAAGAGTGATAACGATTAGCGAGTAGGAGACTGATTACTTTCCTGCCTGGAGGCACAACCTCGCATTAATCATGATAATTTGCTTCACTTTAAAACCTCAAGTGAGTGTGTCTTATTTGCTTCGATAACATCAGGCTGTCATCAAAATTGTGTAAATCAGATAACAGCTTCCTGGCTGATATCAAAATGTAGATAAGTTCATTTTTTATCTTTGCCTTGAGACATCCTTTAAAACCCGGCCAGCTTGTTTTTCATGGTATGGAGCATCAGTACATCTATAAATAGAAACATTTACAGTCTAAATAGTTGAAACTGGCTACATATTTCACTAGTTGTTACAGGGGGAAAAAAATGTATATTGATATCTTGTATTAAACAATGTACTCTGCAATAAGCACAATAATTGTATGTTTGAAACATACCCTTCTTCAGTTTTTCCCCCCTGTAACCTTACACTTTGGCTGTTGTTTTATCGCACACACACACCGTTAAGTTTTCTTGAGCTTTCTTTGGAGGAGAGGCTTTCGTTGCTGTAGGTGTCAGTGATGAGTCACACTGGCAAATTGCTGCATTTCAAACGCCTTTAAATTACTTCCCTTCCAGTTCGGCGCTGCGCTGATAACAGATAACAGCGTTACTCTAAGAAGGAGTTTTGTAGAACTCATCTCCTGTTTATTTGCCTTAAGGTATATCTGTAGTGCAGCCTTCCCTGGTAATATGCATACACTACTCAGAATACAAATGGAAAAATGAGTCAAGGGAAGCACTGGTTTCTGCTATTTGAATCTCTCAAAAAGGCCATATGTCCAAAATCCTGTAAATATGATCAACCATTTATGTTTTTTAATATAAATTTTACTATGCTTCTCCAGATCTCATTTGATTGTGTAAACTGACAAACATGACTAAGGTCAAACATGCAAATTTGTGCTAGCCACATTTTAATTGGCCAATCAAGTATAAAAGCTATTGTTTATTGGGTATGCCACATTTCTCAGTTTTTACAGTGTCCCTTTGGAACTGTATGATGGAAATTGTTGCATCCCTACTGCGTACCAATCTGTTTACATTAAAAGTGTATGCAAGAATTATTAAATTACATAATTAAATGATTAAATTATTAAATTACACATGCAAGATAGATTTATTATTTAGCTTAACATTAGGTAACTGAAAGATTTTTCTTCATTCTTACTTGTAAATACATTTTCTAAATTTTTAGTTTTTGTTGTTGTTGTTGTGTAAAATAGAAATCACATATCCAATTGAAGGTTTAAACCAAATTGTGGTGAATGTGAATCCTTGTATCACTACTGTTAATGTTACCTGGGGTTTATTTCTAGACTGATGTGAGCTTTTTAAAAGAAGATGTGGCGTTGTGCCTTTTCATACAAATAATTAAACTTTATTTGACAATTATTATATGTATTGGATTCAGTCTGTTATGTATGTGTACTGTATGTATAAGTGCAAATAACTCTGTTATGATTGACAGTAATTATAATGTCATCTTCTTTTATTTTCTTTTTTTCAATAAATGTATGAATTCATCTCTGAAATTGTTTTTTTATGTATGCTTTTTAATGAAAATTTTTGTCTTGTTTTCATTTTACTTAGTTTTTGTTATTTAAAATAAACCAATCAACCAATAAACTAACAAACATTAAACATTTCCAATATATATTGTTTTTCTTTCAAATGTTCCTGAAAGTGGCTTTGAAATAAACACAAACTGAAGCTTTTTGATAAATAACGGCAGCTTGTATGATGTTATTTTTTGCTTATCTTTGATCTGATATGAATATCGGGTTGTATAATTAAGGAAATTTACCAACCAAACCATATTTTAAATGGACAAAGTAGCGTGCATCAACTGTTTGTCAAAACCTCCAGGGTTCTATAAAATACTCCTAGCCAAATAAGAATGCTCCAAGATTTGAGAGGCAGTTTTGTTGAAAGTTAATCTTTCATTATAGAGTTTTTTCACAAAACTGCCTACTTGAAAGACAGAAAACACCTTTATTTTTCTGGCATTTTTCTGAAAGTAAAAAAAATCACTGCATTCACTACTGCCCAGCCAACTCTTGGGAATTTAAAAGAAGGACTGCCGTTCTGACGTTTTACTTCTTTAATGCAGAACAAAATTGATTCACATGAAAGTCATGTTTTATGTTGGGATGAAACTGTCAAAGTCAGACTATAAAACCAGCCAAATTTGGATTTTGAACTTTAGATTATGCTAATTGCATTTTTTGGCAAGAAGTTTTTTTTTATTTTAATTAAATTATCTTCTAACTACAGAAAACAAGGAAGGAACCAACAGAAAATGTAGATCATGAGACCTGACAAAAGTGCATTTTTAAGCTGATACATTCTGTGAATATGTGCTCCATAGAGCATTTCATAACACAGTACAAGAAAGAGAATTAACTTAGCATTCTTGTTTTACTCATGGTGGCATTAGAGTAGCCTTGAGAGCGCCAAAGTGTACTAAAGAGGATTTTCTAAAAAATCTTGCTATTGTAATACTTCCTTACTTAACTATATAACTAAGCAGGCTGTTCTTATTCTCATATTTCTTAATAAAATAGTATAAAATATATACATTCTCATCAAGGAATTATTTTTTTACATATTCAATATGCAAGGTTACTATGCAAAGACAAATGTGTGTCTCACTGCACAAAAACAACATCAAAAAGAATAAAAACAGTAATTGTGTGTTGTTTTCTTGTGAATTCCAAGTTGTGACAGCACACCACTCACAATCTGAAGTCAAGCCAGTCATTTTCTTGAATGATGCTGGAAAATCCAAGCAGTCCATCATGAATAATGAATGCCGAGCACATTGAGGTGAAGAGATTCATGGGGTTTTGTAATTTCACACTTTATATGCAAAACTGTGACTTTTCTGCTACTACTGCTGTGGTGTGTGGCTTTTTCCATCTGAACCCTTAAGTACAAATTGTGGACGTAAGCTAGTATTCTAAAAGAGTCTCATGCAAGGTTGGACTTGCATTTGAGGCATTTGGAAAAAGGATGAGTGTCTTGTGGTGTGGTGAGGCCTTGCACTGTGGAGTGTGTGCTTTTTTCAGGGCTGGGTTCAGTTCACTTTCAGCTGAGTGTCTGCTGATGCATGGGCCAGGTGTTCACAGGGGAGAAGGGGGGAGATTGATGGTGAGGTCTAGTGTCGCACGCCACGATATGAGTCATCTCATCAACCTCAAATTCATTGCCTGCTTCTGGCCTCCAAGGCCATCCGTCACCGATGTCACCTGTTTCTCAGAGGTTGCACTGCACCCTTTTATGGCTAATATTCATGTAGGTTAATTATTTCAAAGTAGCAGACAGTAAAAAGTGGGACAACAATCACCATAATGCCCACATAGTTTCCACTCATAAACATTCCACAGAGCAGGTCATTGACTCCCACTCTGAGTTTAATCATGGGTCTTATGGGTGTTAGATGTCACTAGCTTCTCTTAACATTATTGATGTTAGACCTCAGATTCATTTTCATCAGGTTTCAACTGTCCCAGAATACCTAGGAGGATGGTTTGTATTCACATGTTTGTAGTATGATCAGGCAGACATTGTTCTTGGTTGTACTTACAAAATAACTACCAGATATTTTTGGAGTCCAAGTTGCTGCTGTTTGAATATTTTTGTGTGGGGGACTTTACACGTTGGTGCGACTTAGAGTGGAGCCGGTCATCAAAACAATCATCCATTTTGTGGTACAAGCACCAAATTTGGCATGATCTCCCCTTTCAGAAAAGCATACAAGAGAAAATCCAAGATTTTAAAGATATAACATATATCCCTACACACAATATACCAGTACATGTAATAGTATTCTGTATAGTTTAAAGTTTAAATACTGCATTTTGCTCATGAACAGCCCATAATTTTGGGACTGAGGTAAATAGACAATAAATATTTTTGTAACGGAGTGTTTGACCGCCATCTTTACAAAGGGCCCATTGTGAATTTTTCTGTTGGCTGACATGCTTTTCTGGAAGACGGGGTCCTATAGCTATGATATGCCAAACACTGTACGATTTGTCTGAAATATCAAGCTAACCGACTTCACTATTATGTGATTTTTTTTTTAATAGCAGCCAATGCTAGAGGGCAGTGTAGGTGTGTTCACCAGTATGCCATTGACAGTAGTGCTGTACAAGCAACGCTCAGTCTCACACCGGACTTGGCGGACCCAGGGGATGACGAATTTAAACTACTGATTTGAAGCGATATTAATGTCATGATCAGAGCACGAGACTGACCCAGATGCTGGAACCCGGAAGGAGGAGGCACGTAAGTGGTTGGTAAGTAGAAAGTTTTATTTTCTTTGCTGGAGCTCTTGGTCGAGGAGCGCGGCTGGAGCTCTTGAAGATGGGAGGCATCAGCGTGAGTGGATTGAAGCTGCTGCTTGAGGTGGTGTCAGACTCAGGTGACTCTCGTGGCATGAGATAAACCTGAGGCACACGAGGCGAGGCACAGAAGGCGAGGCACGAGGCGAGGCACAGAAGGCGAGGCACAGAAGGCGAGGCACGAGGCGAGGCACGAGGCGAGGCACGAGGCGAGGCACGAGGCGAGGCACGAGGCGAGGCACGAGGCGAGGCACGAGGCGAGGCACGAGGCGAGGCACGAGGCAAGGGGAGCCAGACGTAGCGCTTAGCATGACTAGGCACCATCAGGGTTAACGAACTGGCGAAGAATGCTGGAGCTGGGTCTCCTTATGAAGCAGGTGTCTTGATGAGGTGAGTAGTCACAGCTGTGAGTCAGGAACAGAGCAGAGCTGGGAGGGGGAGGAGTCTGACAGAGGCACCATGACAATAAAGAATTTTGTTGACTGGTTAGCATGTTCTTTATGCCATGATTATCTGAATATTTGTTTAAAGTTGTACTAATATAGATTCCTCCTATGTTTCATAAAGCAAAAGAAGCATCAGTCTGTTATTTTAGTGAAGTGTGCATATATTCAGTCTGGCATTGTTATCTGTTCTGTTATTATGATTTGCCTTTTAAGATGAAATATTTGTTAAATAAATTTCTCCCAATGGTGTATTGTAGAAATTAAACAATAACAAATATCTATATCCCTTTAAGGAACACATTTTTCTTCTCTTAATGGGTAATGCGAGTCCTGGACCCCTCTTAACAGGCAGTAAACTGAATACCCTCTCAAAACAAACAGGGATCCCAAACAACCTCAGAGAATAGTCTAGTGACCCTGGCAGAACAGACAGGTAGAACAGCACACAGTATGCAGACCTTTCCTCAAGACCCTCTTGGATTAAATGCTCTGGAACCCACTCTAAACCTTATTCCCCAGAGAGCTCATCTGAAGTAGACACAAATGTTTTGAGCTGCAGGGTGAACTAGACTGGTGCAGCTGGGGGACCAGAAGAAAACTTGGAAGGAGAGCCACAGATCCACAGGAAAGAGCCACTTCAGCAAAAATCTCCTAAGATGGTCAGACAAGGAGGCTATCCATCTTCTAAAGCAGCTTTTTCATGATCAGGGGTTGCAATAACCAAACCAAGCTACTTTTGGGTAAAGGTACACATGCAGGGCTACACAGACAACCCTAGACAGACAACCACTCTCACATAAGGGACAGTTTTAAAATTATCAACTAACCTATGAAGTATGTTTTTGGACTGTGGGCGTGCCCAGAGAAAACCCTCTCATGTTTAAACATGCTGACTCCACACAAAAAAGGAACTAGCTGGGATTTGAACCCGCACCTTTTTACTGTGAAGCCAAAATTGCTGCACTAATTTGCAGCCTGGTAGAAACTTAATAAATATTTGATAAACCTAAACATTACTGAACAATCAAAGCAAATAAAGATGAGGATCTGACCCTGAGGAACTGAAACCATTGCGTGGGAGTGATTAAAAAAACTGCTCTGGTGAGAACTATCTCAACCCTGATGTCAATGTAGCTAAATAAAGTGAAAAGGGACCAAAACTGAGGGAAACTAAAAAGAAACAAAACACAAAAACATCTTCTCAATGAAACCAAGAAAAAAAAGGTCCTCACAAATTTTTAGAAAAATTTGGGCTTGGTGTAGTGCAGTGGTTCCCAAAATTTTTCTGTAGGACCCCCCTTTCTGAAGATTAGAATATTTTCGAGCCCCCCCACACTGACACAAACATACAAATCCTTTGTTTCTAAACTCCACCGCGCCCCCCCTGTAATACCTGTCATTCCCAAACTGGGGGGCGCGTTTGGAACCACTGGTGTAGTGCCAGAGTATATATATGTGTGTGTGTATGTGTGAAAAATACATAAAACACATCATTTGAGGGGCTCAAAATATCTATCAAAAGTATTGCTAGTTATTTTTTCAAGGCTTAAAACAGCTTTTATTGATGATTTCTAAATCTATGTCAATAATGATGCTAATATTGACTCAAAAATTGGGGGTCAAGTGGGGGGGGGGGCAAAGCTTTTTGTTGGGGGCAGCTGCCCCCCTTTAGCTCCGCCCCTGGTTTAATAATATCTAGCTAAGATGGGGGATGAAAACAGAGCTGAAAGCTTCTAATTGCCCCAATGTAGACCAATGGGTCACATGACCACATGCTTTAGCTATTTCTTTGCATATTCATTGTGTGGCCAACGTGTGTAGACTGCTGTGTTTTTTTAAGAGACAGTTCAAATGTAATCAAAGTGACAGCGTTGAGTATTTTTTGCTTTGAAAGTCACAGCATGAATGATATTCTCGCTGTAACCCAAACTGCTAACAATTTGTGTTTGACTTCAAAGAAAAAATCCCCACACTTATGAAAATGGACTGTTCACTATCAACAGAGGCAGCACACACTCATCAAAACATAATTTAGATTGAATAAAAAACCTCAAATATCTTGAAATATGAACCCAGACAACAAAGGGGGAAAAAATCAAAATGCTGTTTTATCGTATCTTTGAAAAAATAGAATTAATGTCTGCATTTATCCATTAAAATAATTGTCTTAAGCAACTGCTTTCTAAGTTCCCTAAGACGTACCTTTTTGCATTAAGGAAATTTAAACCAAGATAATTTCACTTTGCACATCGGTAAGAAATAAAGCATTTTTAAACTGCTACCTTTGCCACAATAAAATAAAATCCTAGTCTCTGCCACAACAAAATCAAAAATCATGTTGGAGTCTACATTTTTTACAGCCAATTCTGCAGTTCCTGCATTAGAAATCACAAATAAAAGTCCTGCCTCCAATTGTACTGCAGATTACAGCGTGGGCGCCAGGGCCCTGCACACATCATCAAGTCGCAGCTATGCATTGTGTCGTAGGAACCTTATGGTGCAATTACTTGTCCTTCCCTCTGACAAAGTGCTGTGGGCGGAAAAGCTTCTGTTAATCATGAGCTCTATTTTATCACTACCAGGTACAGACCCTTTGCGGTTGCAAGTGAGGGAGCTGCATTAGCGCACTTGCTGAGAGATCTCCCAGCCTGCATTACCATAATTGTGGCCAGACCGTCAGCATTCATCTTTCCCTATCTCCCGGTGTTTGAAGTATGTCGATTTTTCAGCCGTGCCCCATGACCCTGCAGCCCTGTTTTGTCCAATACAAACAGCGCAAAAGCAGAAGTTAATTAAATGGAACAAAAGACTGTCTGTGTGTAGTCCCTGCCTCCTGTCTTAGCAGTTTTTACAGTCAGCCATCAATGACAGCATACCTCTTTTAAAGGTTCATTTGACTGCAAAGGAGGTTTTTATGTCTGCACATGCATGTTAAAGATGACAACAACACAACTAAATTTGAACTTTAACAGTGAGGTGCAGAGTGTCAAATATGTTTGTTCCATTAAATGCTTGGTGCACTGGTGTTAAACAGTGTGAGTGGCAGGCAGTGGAGTGTGAGTCAGTGCGGGGGTTGCAGAATGAGGGTAAGGGGCCAGCTAATGCTGAGTGGCAGATGCCAGACCGTTATATCGGCATCTGGCCTGGAGCTCCACGTTTACCTCTCCGAGCTTGGGGCCACTTTGAAGAATTGCAACAATTAAATGCGCATGCAAACACCCAGCGCTTAGTCTTTGTGCAGCATCATGTGCGGCAAACACAGGTGACATGGCATCTCCAGGCCTTGTTGCAAATTGCATTTCCTTTTTGATGCGTCTCATCAGCCAACACAGAAACCCATATTTCAAATAAATCCAAATAAAATTGTGCCAAAGAATAAAATCAAAGCTTTGCTTTAGTCGTTTGGACTCCCTCCAACCACGATGCCTGATAATTGCAAAATAAATATGGCCACGTGCAATTTACATGTGCAGGTAATATCTGATTAACTTCTGAATATCAGTGATTACCTAGGCAGCGCAAGAATTCACACATAAAAAAATGAAGGGAAAAAAGCATTCATGAATGGAGTTGTACAAATCAAAGAGAACCTGACATGAGATTATTGTAGCTTTTTTGTTTCCTCTGTGACATTTTACAAGACGTTTGTCATAGTGATAAGCTTTTTTTCTTAACTTTCATCTAACTTTGGCAAGAATTCTATTTTGAAGGAGTTCCTATTGCTAAATGGTTTAAAGGCACGATAAAATAGTTTTTTTAATGGTTTTTCACATGTTCTTCTGGCATTTTACTCATAACAGAGTACACATATAAAGACAATTAAGATTCCATTATTATTTCAGAATATTTATTTATTTAAATTGTTGTGAGTCAGGAGCAGACAAAAAATGCAGTTTGAAAACGAGCTTCTTTATTGCATAAAAATTACACTGGGCGAGCTAAGATGTATCGCTTCAATATTACTCGCCATTTTTTGTTGCACTGGTAATGTAGGTTGGGGGTGTGAGTAAGCAGGAGAGCATGTAGACACTCAGATATGGGTGACAGGAAGGGGGGCGGGTTGTTCTGGGAGGCAGCTTGATGATTGAATTATTGCCGCTCTGCTGAAACTATGTTCTAGAAAAAGTTTTTTGTTTTAGTTAAAAACACCAAAATTATAATTAAAAGACCACTAGTAACGCTTTTGCGAAAGATCAAAAGAAAATCTTAAAATTTTGCTTCCTGTTGAGGTTTCACACTTTCACTTACCAATCTTTGCAACTTTCTATCACTGTTAACCTGCTCTCTTTTGCTGTTTTCATATATTTCTGACAGAGTCTCAATGTTGCCTGATTTTTTTGCTTTTTCTCACGCAGCTTTGTGTTTGTGCTTGCACTGTTGTTGCACTGCTCTGCTTTAAGACACACAACTATGATAAAAACAAGCTAATTTTGGGGGCTGACAGCTGAATGTCATAATAGACTCGGCCAAAGCGGGAGCTTGGCAATGACAAATAAAGAGTATGGAAATGAACTCAGGTTTTACATTGTGAATGATGTTGTTTGTCCATTATGTAGAACTCAGATGGCAGTGCTGGGCCTCACTTTAAAAGCAGAAGCAACTCCACATTTTTTTCAACCTTGAGCAGTAATGTACAAAAATGAACCATTACAAAAAGCCTTGGGGATGACAACTGTTGGATGCTTTTTTTGTGTGTGCATGATAATAAATAGCCCCAGAAAGGAAGTTGGAAAAAAAACACATCGGTGAATTTAAATTCAGAGTGATAAAAGGATTTCTCTACAACCCAGAGTTGTTTACTGTAGCAAACCTTTGATCCTTATCTTGATGTTCCAGGCAGGACAGGTGAGGTTTAAACCTTCAGGCAGACTCATGTGAGCTTCTCTCTGCTACTCTTCATCAAAGCTACAGAGATTTACTTTTTACTTTCATATTGGTAAAAATCTGAGCTGCTGTCAAATCCAGTCATTTTAGACAGGTTGTTCACCAGCAGGACAGTTTAACAGGTAAGTGTGCAAATAGTTTGCTTAAAGACCTACTTCAATCATCTTTTGATCTATTCTAAAAGTGTTCTACAGGATTTTGTGTTCTTTTAATTATGATTTTGCCATTTCTAGCCAAAATCCCCAAACCTGTGTTGTTTTCTAGGACATAGTTTCTGCAGAGCGGCAGTAATTCATTAGGAATTTGCCTCTTAGTCATGGCTGTTGACTGATGGCATGGAGCAACCCCACCCCACTTCCCCTCCCTATTATTTAGAGCTTGGAGCAGGGAGCTTGTGGCCCGCCCAGCGTATTTTCCCTGTCCTATATCTTTTTCAGAAAGCATTTTTTTCATCTACTGCTCATGAGTCACAACAATTTAAGTAAAAAGATACTCATTAATACAATTTTGATCTTAAATTGCTATATAAATGTCCTACATCATGAAAAAAAAATGCCACAAGAAAATGTTAAGGAACACCAAATACATCTTTTTCATCAGAGTGGGTCTTTAAATAATGTGAAGCTAATGTATGAGTCACGATGACTCCAAAGATTATGGATTAATGCATGATGTGTCATGATTTATTCCGTTGGGCTATAATCACATTACAAGTTTAAGCGAATTAAAGTAACATGGGAAACAATGTGGAGCTATCGTTGTGAATGGAGTCAGACCTGCAATGACTTTGTTTACTGACCATGACATCCATAGGGAATTATTGGATGACGTCATGTAGAACTTTTTTGAGAAAAGATGTCATGTGAAAGCTTATCCAGGGATGCAAAAAGTACATCTAAACCTTGCTAATGATCTCCACTCCTTCAACTGTGCACATTGAACTCATTTAGATTTTAAATGTCCACTTTTTTTCACGACATACAGAAAAAAACAGAGATTTTAAATAGAGGAAAAAATTGCTGATGGTCTAATCTTTTACATTATGATGGCTTTTGTGTTGGTTAATAACATTTGATTGCTCAGATGTCATCACAAAACCTACAAGGATGAAAATCAGCAAAAAAGACAAAAAAGAGATAACTTTCACATTTGTTTTGGGTTCGCAGAGTACAATGTTTCATGAAAATACTTCAGATGTAAAACCTTTTGTTCACATTTGTGACCTCCCTACAACACACATAGAACACACCATTGTTATTGAATTTTCCAAAGATTTTTCTGAATAATCTCTTGTCAACATTTATCTTTAACTTCATACACACCTGCCAAACTTTCTCTAAACTCAAGTTGCGCTCGTGCTCCTACTACAAACACTCAGAAAATTAATGGAGAGCAGAATATCATCTATGGTAGAAGATAACCTGAAATTATATCAGGAATCTACTACAAAAAGTCATAATGTTCAACACGACAAATCATTTATACTGTCTTATCTAAACATCATAAGAGAAGGCAGACAATTAAAAATTGAAAACAATCTGGCCTACATGCAGTTGTATATTCTCCCATAATGCACTCTTTTTCACAGTACTTGCTGTATGAAGATATTAGGCTTTTTTAAACATTGCATCACCTACTCAATCTGGTTGGCTATGATCTTTTTTGATTTTTACCATTTTTAATATGAAAAGAGAAGAAACACTTTAAAATGTGAATATTTTTTGGCCAAAAGTTGGCACATTTGACGATTAAAACTCACCATTGTCTGTAAACATGGGTATGTGATGAGCCAAACAGACCACAGGAGGAAGTGCAGCTCACACCAGGGTTGATGGTTCCAAGATTTGTGTTGTTAAGATACATTCCAGTGGGTGTTTGTATGCTGCTAAGAAGGAGGAACACTAAGACTCACTGAATGTGTTGAGATGTGGAAAATGTAGATGACTTTCGTCACCCTTTAACACCGTATTTAGGTGTCGCCGGTGAGAGCTGTTAAAGGGTTTTAAATGTTGTCTTCAATCTCAAAGAATATTATGACCAGGCAGCAGTGGATGCAGCTTATTTTATGCCAGACAGAAACAAGGGTCTTAATGTCTTTGTTTATGTTTGCCTATTTACAGAGAACAGCAATTTGAGCAAAAGTCATTGTGTTGCTGGAGTTTCAATAATGTTTTACCCCTCCTCTGAGCGGTAAGCCAATCAAAACACAACCAGCATGACATGTTTGTGGGTGGTCATATTAATCATTAAACAACATACAACTGAACGGATATTTTAGAATTCA
The DNA here is from genome assembly GCA_023969325.1 of Oryzias curvinotus. Classification (NCBI taxonomy): domain Eukaryota; kingdom Metazoa; phylum Chordata; class Actinopteri; order Beloniformes; family Adrianichthyidae; genus Oryzias; species Oryzias curvinotus. The sequence continues at coordinate 18,267,477 of CM043719.1, read as the reverse complement.
TACAAGCTTTTGAACAAATGTGAAATGTGATGAAGACAAAAATAACCCATTTTTAATCTTTCTTTTATAACATTTACAAACACTGCTGAATAATTTGGATAGCACGTCTTTAAATGTTACATGTATTCGGCCATAATAAAGCTTTATTTTCCCTTAAAAGGAATTTTGTAAAGTGGTTCATGTTTATATAAAACCACCTTCTATTCTGTACACGACAAAGCTTCATCCCTGTTTTCTTCCATCATGAAGTGTCATTGATTCATGAACAATTGCTCACTGGCTGTGTTTCTGAGGTGTGAATGAGAACGATGATGAGGGGCCACATTAATGGAACACCGATTCTCAGACTGAGAGAGAAAGAGATTAATGAAGAAAAGTGGGAAGGAAGATTGTGCATATCGAGCATCAATGGAGCATCAAAACAAGTCTGTTTTCGTGAGTCGTGCAGACGCATGAGGTCAGGGACTCCTCAGACAAAAGCCCAACAACTACACTACCGGCCAAAAAAAGGGACCTCTCTGCTACAGAGCAACAGATTCAATTGAACAATTCTCACCAAAATGACCCTAATTTGGTGAGGCTGTAAATGAGGTCAGTCTGAATGTTTTCCCCGAACACAGCAGCAGTTGGAGCTGGAACAGCACGGCAGGGCAGAAAGCAGCACGCTAACCTTTAATATGTGGAATGTTAAATTGCTCCAAAGGAGCTCCATCACTACAATTTTCTCTTTTCATTCAGGAAAGCACTATTTCATTCATGCCATTTCCGTTCATTCATCAGCTGGGGCGAGCCTCGACTCACAGTGCCATGTCCCCACCAACATTCTTATCAATGGAAGTGACGTCAGCATTGCCTGCAGCTGGGAGGAGTAGGGGAAGGGGGGGAGTCACGTGGTACAACGTGGGTATATACAATAAAGTTGCGCTGACCGTGGTGCTGAAAACGTTCACTCAATGTACATTAGCGCATGAGCTGTTGCAATTCAGAAAGGTTTCAAAACAAAATAAATACGGGGAGTTGCTTTTATTTTTATTTTTTTTTAACTGATGGTGGTCACAGACTGAAGCGACAGGGGGAGGGACAAAAAAACTCTCTCAGGTGATCCACTTTTTTTGTGATATAATCTGGGCTTTTTCTGTGAGTTTTACCGCTTCTCCACCCTCCAAGTGGGTCTCCAGGTAAGTGGAGCCACATCACATATTTGATAACTAACAGGAATTCAATCTTTTTCAATTATATTTTTTAAAAATGTGTCTTTGAAGAAGAAGCTGTCCAGTTTAAAGCTGACCGGTGTCACACTTTCAACATTACACAAAATATGTAGTTTGACTTAATGTAAAACTGTAAAAAAGCACAGTTTATATCCTATTTCGAAAATTTTTCCAATTTTAGATTTAAAATGTTGTTTTGGACTGCATTTCAGTTCAAATTTCTTTATATATGACAATTAAAACAATATTTTCTTTTCTGAATAAGAAAAAGAAGAAAAAAAAGAAACTTCTCAAAGGACGTTAAACTAAAATCTGAAAACCCCAAAAGGTATATTTTTAATTAAGTGTTTACATTTTTTTTGTAAAAAAATAAAAAAAAATAAACAGGAGGGCCACCCATATGTGCAGACAAACCTCTTTAAATGTCAATTACTGTGCAGATTCTAAAACATTTTAGATGAGATCTTTTATGCTTCTAGCAGCATTTAATTAGAAAAATAGATAATGCGAAATGTGTTTCTATTGTTTCTTTTAGTGATTAAATCATTTTTTTAAATCTACAGTTCAAATGTGGTCAATAACTTCATACATCTTTATGTTTCGTTTCGCACATTAAAGATCAAATTTTACTAAAATTGAACCGTTAAATTTTTGTCTTTATTAACCATAAAATCTGCGCTTTTTCGCATTCCACCACTCGGTGAAAAAAAAACTCGGAGCGCGCAGACAAAACCGCAAATCTGCTCCTTCATCTTTGTCTGGTGCAAAAAAATAAAAATAAAAAAGACCCATTTCTCTCACATAAAGCATCCAGTTGATTTGTGATTCGGGGGGGGGGGACCTGTACAGACAGAGACCGTAGGGTTAAACCATCAACCGCAGCCAACAGCTCTGCGCATGGCTTCCCGGTGCGTCGCGTCCGACTCTGTTTGCCACTGACTCCCAGCCTCCTTTCTGTGGCAAACAAAAATCAGCGCTGCGGATTTTGGATCTAATTGGAGTTTTCTGCCTTTAATTGAAAGAAATGAAAAGTGTGCGCGCGCTGGCCGTGTTGGTTCAGAGGATGAGGTGAGATGCGCTTTGCTTTACGCAGAAAAATCCCCTCCGTCCTTGACACGCGGATATTAGCTATTTTAACACTTTATTATATAAAGTCACCGATTATGACAAATAAACTGGTACTCTTAAATAAATCAATTAATTGTTAAACGTGGTAGCAAAATGTTTTTTTTTTTATCTCTGTTAAATCGCATTTTTTCACGTAAATTCGAACCCTTTTAGTTAAAACATTTTCTCAGAATATCCAAAGAACACGATTTTATTTAAGGTCCGGATTGATGTGAATGTTTTAAAGTTCTTTTTTTTTTATAACAAAACGTAAAAAATATTTGACCGAAATGTTCCAATCCTGCCTCTGATTTTGCGGCAAAGCACCAATCACGGCTCATTAGTCTTCTTTGTCCGCCTGTTTTTCCTCTCAGACATGAACACAGTTAAACACAAAAAAATCCACTTACACTGTTAAGTGCTTCTTTTCGTGGTGGATTTCTGTCTAAAGAAAAAAAAAAAACTGTAAATAGAAATAAAAAAGATGAAATAAAATAATAGTTCAAAGGTGCTCTGCTGATGCCTCTCATCTTCTCATATTTAATGTAAAATGGTAACATTCCTTTGAAATCTTTCAAATAATACTGACTTTCATTGAAAAAAACTAACAAACAAATAAACAAACACCCCCCCCCCCCTACACACACACACACACAAACACAAATTCTTATGTGTCTGCTGCATTTTTGTCTTCTCCTCTCCAGGTGCTTAACCTCCCTCCTGCCAGTTCTACGTGGTCATGACCGGTCATCACGCCCATTCCACAGCCCACCTCATCTTATTGGTCTTGCTCATAGTCACTCCAAAACTAGCTGGCGCCGCCCCTGTGCGGGGTGAGGAAGGCGAGGGAGGGCTGAAAAGGCGCCCCTGGACTTATCATAAAGAGGACAGCCTTGCCTCTTTCCTCTCACCCCCAATCCAAAGTCTGTCTAGCCCTGACAACGCATCCTTCGACCTGGGTCGGGGCCCGGGTCCAGACAATCCGTTAGATAAAGTGACAGACTCTGCACAGGTCCTCGCTGTTCTCTTGGAGTCCCTGGACCACACAGGGGACAGAGAAATCCAAGCAAGCAGAAACAAAGACTGGAAAGAGGATCAGAAGCTGCCTTCTGCTGAAAGCTCGGAGGGTGGCGAGATAAGGAGAACAGAGAAGACAGAGGAAAACAGGGGGGTGGAGGAAGGCAAGGAGGGGCAAGAGGCTGATAAGGCTATTGAAAAGCTAATTTTAGGCCATTTGACAGCTGCTCAGGGGGATGACTTGAAGGAAGGGGAGGAGCTGGATAAGACCACAAGGTTAGAGACAGCTCAGGTGTGGTCATCCGAGGATGAGGGTCCTGATGGTGCGAGTGAAGAAAAGACAGAAGAAGAGGAAGGGCGTAAGGTGGAAAACGATCTAGAACGCCTGCTAGCTGAGGTTCGCTCTGGTTCTACCTTCCAGGAGGACGATCCCTCTCTGCAGCGCCAAATAAGGGGCTACTTTCAGAATATTGATTTGGGTCTCCAAGACAATGAAATCCTGCCTCCTCTGAAGGGCTACAAAGAATACAACACTCAGCTGGCACGTGCCGGAAAAAAACAGCACTGGCAGGAGAGCACATCTCGCAACGGACCCGTCAAGGGGGGAAATTTCATGGATGACTTTGAGGATGAAGGAGAAGAGCTGGAGGAGGAAGTTGAGGAGGAGGAGGAGAGTCTCACCCACATGGAGGAAGAGGCAAGGGCGCGTGCAGAGAAGCAGGAGGTTCTCCGGCAACAGGAGGAGGCAGAGCGAGCCAGGGAGGAAGAGCAGAGGCTGGCAGACATTGCCTCAGACATGCTGCTGCAGTACATGGGAAAGAAGCAGCAGTCTTACATGAAGCCGCGGCAGAAGAGCAGCAACACCGCAGAGGACAAGCGATCCGAGGAGGTTCTCCCCGACGAAGACGACCTGGACCAGCAAATGATTGACCGGCTGATTGAGATCAGCAGCAAGCTTCACCTGCCTGCTGATGATGTGATTGAGATTATCAGCGATGTGGAGGAGAAGAAGAAAAAAAGAAAAGAGCTGCAGAAGCAACCGTTAAATAGCAATCCTATTGCCCCACGTTTCAGGCCCTTAGTGCCTCTTCCTCTGCCTGCCCCACCTATCTATCACTACACAGCCTCCAAGAACCCCAAGAAAGCCCCTTATAAGCACAACAAGTCCAACAAGAAATGGCACAAGGACAAAGTCAAGTCACACAAGCAGGACTATTGGTACAAGCCCCCGAAGCAGCTTGACTATTGGTATAAACCTCAGAAACAGTTCTTGGCCTTTCCCTCGTATCCGTATTATCAAAAGCCATATCGGGCCTATTACCCTGTTTACTTCCCATATCCTAAACCACAGTACTATGGCAAGCCCCCTCCCTCCAGGGACCAGCCATTCAGCCCCCAGGAACTTGACCTTCAGGGCCCGAAGCGCAGACACAGGGGCAGAGGTAAGAACCGTGCAGGGCAGGGATGGAGGCAGCAGCCACCGCTGCGCCTGCCCGTCACCCCTTACATCTCTAATTATATCCTTCCTCATCCACGGACCTACCAACCCCTACCACCCCCAAAACCGCTAATCACACCCCGGACGGGCCGGAGGCCGTCTTACTACTATCCACAAGTCACACCAGGAGATGACTATGAAGAAGACGGGCTCGTGCCTCAGCTGGACAGTGAGGAGGAGCTGGAGAACTTTATCGAGAGGATCTACATGAAGCGCAAAATGTATTGAAAGTCTTGTTTTGGACATTTCCAGATGACAAAGGACAGACAGGTGGCATACATTTTACAGTGCCAGGCCAAAGCTGAAGCAAAGAGATGATGGCAAATTGAAGTGCTATGAAAAGTTTGATTTCTGTTGATATTCACAGTGATTTTGTTTAATTTAATTTTTAGTTGTTTTGTTTTTCCTAGTCAGGGCGAGGGGCGTCCTGCTCGAAGTTCCCTGCTACCATGTTAAGCCTCTTGGACAGTTTACATTTTGAAACAGAACATACCATTGAGTATGTCTGCCTCCATTCAGGTCAAAGCTCCTGTATATTTCAAAGAATTATAGAGGACACACACTACACAGAATGACATTTCTATGTACCCATTGTGACAAAACCATGTTTACAGCATCACTTTGTATCTCTTTTCTTTTTATACTGTATCATTCTGCTAAACTAAAGCCGCTCTACAAAAACTTCACAAAACACTGCAGTTGTCAAATGTTGACCGAATATTTTTGTTGTATTCGATGTGTGTAGATGCCTTTTTCTTAATGCCCGATTGGATCCATTTTTAAAAGAGCTGCAATTTTAATACACACATGTCCGTCTTCTTTTTTTTTTCAAATTGCAGATGAGATTTTTACAGAGCAGTGTGGTTCTATAAGAGAAATATCATATCACATTTTGCTATCATATCAGGTGGTCCCGATGTAGAAACCCTGTGGACTCCAAAAGCACAAACTTAAACACTAAAACTTCCAACGTGGTGGACTAAGGGTTTTCAATCATTTTGGGATCCATACATTTTTTTTCATCTAATAATATTTCTGGGACAGTTATTATATCACAAGCAACCTCCCTTTTTTATTATTTCCTTACTGTTTGTCTCAGAAAAACACAATTAATCAAATTTCTCTCATTGTTCTTGCATTATATTCATATTACCTATTTTTTTATAAGAAAAAAAAATACTTGAAGTCAAGCTATGTGTTCTACAGCCTTTTGAAAAGGGATTTTTGCCAAGAGGCTTCAAATGTTTAGTTAATTTTCAGAAGAAATTCATTGAAAAGCTTCAGGCTGGGGAGTCAGGGATTATGCTAAAACCGTTAAATGCACGTCTTTCTACTTGCATCTCAAAAAAGAACAAAAAAAGAGAAAAAAAACAGTACGGAGAACTCAAAATGGTTTCTCTCAATAAACTGTGAACATTTAAGAGAAAAAAAAGAAAAAAAAAGAAATCTTAAAGGAAGAGGGCCACTGTGTCCACAGTGAAGCCATCTGTCTTGTAAAAGGAGAGTGTTGTTGTTGATGTCACCTTTAGCATTGTAAGATGTACAGTGTGAAATAAATATGCCCGTGCGATGTGTAAATACCAGCATGATGATTACTAGTTTTGCTATATGATAAAAAAATAAAAGCAATTATTTTATTAAAGTTCAGTTTTTCAATGGCTTTTTAGAGTGTTAACCTGTAGGTCACAAAGCAGCGAGAGGCTCCTGCACGCAAAAACACACCCAAAAGAGGAGACAAAAACTCGGGGACAGCATGACTCATACATGTCACTGCCATCAATATGCAGACCAAGAAAACATCTAGAGTCAAACCGTCAGGCAGAGCGTGGTGGGGAAATGGTAACTGCAGTGATTGATGAGTCACATGATTGGTGGATGAGTCATCCATCTATACTGCACAGGACTGCACACACACACACACACACACACACACAGACACACAAACACACACACACACACACACAATCTCCTTGAGCTGTGTAGTAATTTAGCTGGAGACAGTTAAAATAAAGATTGACTTCTGCTCTGCCTGCAGTCCGCCGGTTGGCCAATGAAAAAGGAGTTTTGTTGGATGGGCTTTGCCATCCCTCGTTTCCATGCCTCCCCCTCGTTTTGAAATCCCACCGGCAGTGCTGCTGTACTGTCTTGAAGTGCCGTGGTTCGTGTTTGGCATGAACACAAACTTTCTTCATCCTGTTCACGGTGCAAACACTGTCTGTGATTAGCAGTCTGCTCAATATGGTCTGGATCAGTTGCTATCCTGCCAGCCTGCTCTTCACTCGATATGAATGGCATCTTTCACGGCTCCTTCTTGGCTCAACCGATGGATTCCTGTGAGCCATGTTGTGAATTCAGACGTGCAGTCACAGCTTCTGCAAATATCTGGATCTGCAGAGGAAAGAGATAAATGAAAGAAACCAAATAAAAACAGGAAACTGACAGCAGAATTTAAATAGTTTGGCGGTGCTGTTGAACTTACAGAAAAGTCTCAAGGATACAAATACTGTTGCTAAATCTAATCCATGCTGACCTAGCATCAATGGACATCATCACAACAAGAAGAACAAGACAAATAAACTAAAAGAAGCTAAAACACATGAGAATCAGCCTGTTTGACAGGACAAGCAGTTGTTCCAATTGGGAAAATAACATGGGTCTGCTAATAAGCCCATTGTGCTTCTCCTGCAGCCTTGATAGCCTCATTAAACAGTCATTTAATAGACCCAATTAAAAACGGCGTCAAAACACCTTTACTGACAGCTTTGCAAATAAAATAATAAATTGAAACACGAAAGCATAATCTCAAGTACATACTTTACCTCTGCTTTACTTTGATTAGGAGTTAGGCATCTCAGATTGTGGAGATATTATTGTCAGTGGTTTTAGATTCTCAGTCAAACATCTGTGTGTTGCAATCAGTGATGACCAACAATGACAAGCTCCTCCAACCAAGTTCAAAGGTAAAGCCTCTGACACAACTGGCCTTGCGGGTGGATACAGGCAATACAGGCAGAAAAATAGTCAAATCTGTACAGAGCACACAGATGACCCACACAATGCAGTGTGCCCGTAAGACGAAAATGTTCACTTCACTTTTTTCTACCAGCATGCTGCGGGCGACAGGTTGTAGTGTATAATTTAAGCAACACGTAAGTACGGGTGGAGCAGGTGAAATGCAGGCGTTTTGTATAGATGTTTCATTTTTCAGCCCACCGAACCCTGTGCACTGTGCAGGCAGCCCGTTAGTGCTGTTCGAGTGATAAGTGTCCTTTGCATGCAGCATGACTGCAACGTTTACACCCTGCATGTCACACAAATTCAAAAACATGCTAAAAGCGCATTTTTGAATGTGTGTTTATGGAATTCACACTGGACTTTCGCTACCTGATACCAGCGCATGTCCATCACCTGCCTTGGTGGGAAATTATGGAAGAGGTGCAAATCTCATGAATCTTGCTCTATTTTCCAGCTTTATTCTGATACATGAAAGAATTAGTGTCATATATTTCAGTCCGCAATTATTAATTTCTCCTGCATAATCAATTTTCAAAAGGTTGACACTTTCGTGAATGAAAAGGGACGCCACTCAAATGTTACTACCAAATCCGAGTCCCTAATTTAGGGGTGTCGAACGGCAGGCCTCGAGGGCCGACCTCCTGCTGGTTTTTCAGAAATCCTGTCTCATCTGCTCTTGATTACCTGGATCAGGTGTGTTTAGCCAATAAGGAGCTTCAATGGCAGGTTGGTTAGAAAACATGCAGGACACTGGCCCTTGAGGCCTGGAGTTTGACACCTGTGTGGGCCTAATTGGTCAACATTCAACATGCGTTCAGTGGCCGTGTTTTGTACGTAGAGCCTGAAAATGTTTGCTTGGTTTTAACCATGGAACCCCACAATGCCAGTTTACTTTTAATTGCAAGTGGCAGCTTGAGAGAGCATTGTAGAGAGCGGTGTGAACATAGCTTTAGAAGTACGGAAATCGGACAATCAGAGTGCAGTTTGTGTGGGCGTCCCTCTGGAATTTACCTGCACGTCCCTTGCATTAAGCATTTGTGCCCGGTCAGTAAGGAGCCAGTACTCGTACCTTAGGAACGACTGGAACGCTGCCTAAAGGGCACCATCCAACAGCTTCAGCTGTACATCATGAATACGTTCAACTTACATTATTCTTACATTATTCTTACAAATACTACACTTACCACATGCACAACAATGGTACGCCCCTGAAGCCTCAAGGATCCTGTAAGACACACCTTTGCTCCCTTCCAAGATGCTGCTCCTGTCCATGACCCTCTACTGGTCTGGAATATCCAAAAACCTGCAGCACCCTAACAGGTCAACTCCTGCATGACTGCATGGGACTAAGGCTAAAAGTTGTTATGATCCCACAGCCCAACTCTGGTGCGGGTTATTGCGGGTTAATGCTTATCATTGCGACACATTGTTGGCTCAAAACCTGTTGATATTTATAGTGTGGGATAACTTTTTTTGGTAGCATGTCCTTGTTTTTCCACTGTAATCCTGACCGCTATAATCCTATTTTCATGGGTTTTATTAGCTGGAACCCTAAATTATGCAATAATAAACTAATACATCAAATAAAACAGTAAATACAAACAAATCAATGAAACAGTGGGCCTTGAATCTGTATTCTAAAAATGTTTAAGTTTTTGAATCGCGTTATGGCAATGTATACCCCTTCCTATGATAATGTAATTGAAAGAAAAGAAGTATTTTTTTGTACTGAGACACATGTTTTGATCCCACTACAGTTCTACCTACACTGGTATAATCTTTGCCAGATAAGACTGTTTGTGTTGTTTTGTCACATAGACAAACATTAAAGGTAACTTCTAAAAACATTCATACACCATATCTTCTAAAACATTCTGTTATTTTGCACACTTCCTTCAGTTTTGTGCAGAAGGAGCTTTTGAATTCACACTCCCACCCTCCTGTGTCCCAAACAGCAGACCAACAATTCGAACACAACCCTTACATTCTGTGTCAAGCTTTAGATAGCATTACGTCCTCAGAGCTATCATTTGTATTTACCCCTGTGGGTGAGCTACAGTTAAAATGCAATTTCATTTTTTCAAAAGGCTCCAATTCTCCCAGGCTGAAAAACTGGTATACATCCAGCTGCCTGGCACAGAAGAGTCTTACGGCACAACAATTAATCAGTAATGGCCTCAAGAAGCCCGAGCATTCACAATAACAGAGAGGAAAATGTCAGCCATTAGCGCTATGAATAATGAATAGCTTTCAAATATGATGACTCCGATGCTGGAATGGGATGTCGCTTCAACCTTGATGTTGGATGTAAAAATTCTGTGTTTTTCTTCTGTCACAGAATGATGTTTAAATGTAGGTTATCCGCATGAGATAAACTGAAAAAAGTAGTTTGCTAAGAGTTTGGACAATTTCAAACATTGCAAGAACACTAGATGTCAACAACAAGACACAGCAGATACAAAAATTGGTCCAGTCATGTTGCATGGCAACAAGCAGTATCTTTTGGCGCTATTTCTGTTGAGTAAATGGTGTACGTTTATGCTCTATTTTGACCCTCTTTCCTTCCCTTTCTGTACCCCTGCTCCTTTTGTAAATGCTGATGCTGTTTTGATTTGGACGCATAATCACAATGTTCTTTAAGCTACGATGGAGATATTTTGAGAATATGAAAATTGCACCTCTATTAGATGAAAAAGCTGCAAATATCATACAGGATTATTAGTTGCAGCATTCAGGTCCCTCATTTTGATATTAGTGTTTCCTGTTTGACTTGACACCTCTGACTTGTGTGACAAATGTCTAAAAATGATCTGTGACACCATCGTTTGGAAAAGTCATGGACTTTTATCTAGTTTGAGATAATTAGGGGAGAGAATTAGGGGGCCACCGTTAAAGAAAAAAACGCAATAAAAATATCAGAGTAAAGTCGTAAAACTATACAAAAAAGGTCAGGAAATTATGAGAAAAAAAATAATTTTACAAGAAAAAATTTATATTGTGAGTAAACAAGTCAACAATTTTAATTTGTAAAATATTTTTTTTAATGTCAACATTGAATCAAAAAACAAAATCATAAGTTAATGATTGAAAAAATTCGTAATTTTACACAAAAAATGTCATGACATTATAATAAAAAATAAACATTTTACAAGAAAAGTCATAATATTATCAAAGAGAAAAATCTATTTTAAAAGGATTAAAGTTGTATTATCATGAAAAAAATCCAAAGTTTACAAGATAAAAGTTGTTATTATTGTTGTTACAATTATTTTTAAAACTCAACATTTTACTAACAAATAAAAAAGTTAATTTATGTTTTAAAAATTCACAATTTTACAACAAAGAAGTAATAATAATATGAGAAAAAAAGGATTTTCCAAGGAAAAAGTAGTGATATTGTGAGAAAAACTCAAATTCTACAAGACAAAATGCGTACTTTTATGAGAAAAAGTCAAAATGTTACAAGAATAAATGTTTTAAATAATTTTTTAAAAAGTCAATATTTTATGAAAATAAAATCAGAAAGTCATGATTTAAAAATTCACAAATTTACAAGGAACATTTTTTTATATTATGAGACAAAAATAAAACATTTCAAAGAAAAAGTCATGATGTTATGAGAAAAAGGTCAAAATTTGTAAGAAAATTTTGTAATATTATGAAAAAATAATTTAACAAGAAAATTTTACAAGAAAAAAGTTCAGTGCAACAAAAAAAGAAATAATATAAGTAAGATGAATCAAGTTTAGCCTAAATTACAAAACGGGTTAATTTAAGATTCATAACCCCTGTTGTAACAGTAAAATGTCCAACACAAGAGGCCTTTAGCGCTCATCTGTATGTTCAGTTGTTGGACAGGACAACTAAAAGAAAAGAAAAAAAAGGAAAAAGTTGTATTTATTATTAAAAAAAGTCAACATTTTATCTAAATAAAAATTTCTCTGACTTGTCTGCAACATAAATTACACAGAAAATGTTCGATTCTCTTTGTTGAAAAATTTTAAAGGTGAAATGTAAGATTTTATTCGAAAAACGAAATACGTATTCCTTGGAAGAATTGTGACTTTTAAATTGTTTAATTTGTTTTTCATTATTGAGTAACTATTTGTATAAGCTTTTTTACTTTTTTCTCATAATTTTACAACTTTTTTCTCGTACATATTTTTAAAATGATTATTCTTTTATGGAAGCCCCAAGATTAATGTACATTTTTATTTTTTGTAAAATAATAATACGACAACCAGCAGAAAAATTACCCCCCCCCCCCACCACCACCACCACCACACACACACTATTAATTTAAAACACAACAACATGGAGCATCAGTAAGATTGCAGGGGCATCTTTAACAGGAACTCTTTGAAGTAGCAATTTCCTGTACAGCTTTATCACACTTTCCCATCACTGTGAGGACACCGACCTTGTCTTTTTGACATTACAGCAGTTCATTTAGGTTTTTAAATTCCACACCTTCACTGTGCATTGATGTATTTTTTTGTTTCTGTTTTTTTTTTTTTTTTTCAAGATCCTGTAGTCTGCTTCCACTGACTTATCAAGGATTTTAAAGACCCACTCCGATGAAAAGTGTGTATTTAGTGTTTTAATCATGTTTCTATGCTCTTTTTCTAATCATTGTGAATCAGAAGCAAATGAATTAGATGCAGTTTGAATAGAAGTTTATTTGCTATATAGAGAATCCGCTTGGCGGGCCTCAAGCTTCATTCTGTTTCCTCCCCCTTTGGATGCCATTTTTGTTGGGGTGTTAGGGGCTGTAAGTTAGCTGGGATATAGTACCGGTATAAACAGAGGGTTCTTGGTAACAGGGAAGGGAAGGGGGGGCAGGGTTGCTCCATGGCAACACTCTGCAGAAACTATGTTCTACAAAACGACACAGGTTTTTTTTTATTTTGACTAAAAATGCCATAATCATAATTAAAAGACCACTGTAAACGATTTAGAAATAGTTTAAAAGATAATCGAAGTGTGACTTTCATAGCAATGTTGCTTAGAGCGCTTTGTGTTTTTAACCAAAATGAAAGGCGCTATATAAATAAATAAAGTTTGAGTTTAGATGTCTATAAAGATGTTGGCAAATATTTGTGAAAAATCCTTCCTGCAAAGACAGACAGCCGTATACTGAGAGCTTTCATGTTGTGAATAATCTTTGTGACATTGAGAACATTGAACTCCAGATTCGTTGAATGTAGTTTTATGAGCTTTTTCCACATTGATGACTTATAAGATTGTTCCCGTAATACCATTCCATCTCAGTGTCCTTCCTTGTGTGTCATAATACACCTGAAGGCTTTTAGACCTGTGCCTTAAAGGAGACCTACACACCTGCTAAGTCTGTGGATCGGGCCTGCTAAAGCTGCAAGGCCAAACTGTGGCTTCTCTTAATTTGAACATGATATGTTTGAGTGCATCTGAGCAATACATTTTCTAAAAAAGATGTTTTTTTATATGGTCTGCAAATTCTAGAGCTCGTGTCTTTTCTTTGTCCCGTCTGTTAAAACCACAGCAGGGGATGGATATGATTTGAAACAGCGTGGTTTTCAAAGGTCATGTGTCTTCACACATAACTCTGTGCAACTCGGCTGACATTTAATCCACAACATGACCCAAATTTGATGCACTGTTGTTGCAGTAAAAAGCAAAACTGTTTGTTGCTTCCAACCAAATTAACACAACTGTTGTTTCACAAAGGTGTAAAAATGAATTGTATCTGCAAAATAAGAACAAAAAGATTGCATTGGTGTTGATTATGGTCACGAATAAAATGGGTGCAGTTTTGGGGGATATATTATTAACCTTTGACGTTGTAAAGACTGAAAGAAATAAAAGAAAAGACCTAGAAATAAATTCAACAAACAAGAGAACCACATGTATATATTTAACTAAATTACTAATAGCTATAATACTAACAAAATGTAAATTTTTTATACATTTCTTCAGTGGCTAATTGGGATTTTTAAGTCACCTGTTTTTGCCTAAACCAAACCAAAGGCTAATAAAAAGTAAGGATGAAATAATAAGTCAAAATAAAGGCAAAAAACACAGAAACGTTAGTAAACTCAAAGGAACACTCTGCCGTTAAAGCTGATCATCTGTTCTGGTGCGTTAGGAAAATAGTTGATTTCTGCTTCCAGTGAATAACATAGTCCTGAAAGTCAACACAACAGTGTGTCATTGTAGTTTCACACATTTCTGCACATTGGGTGAGCATTAACTACTACAATAAGAATAAAACACATTCAAAACTCCATAAAACACTCATCATACCCTCACAATATATTCATTTTTTGGCCTCTAGTCCCTATTTTTCATTGCTAAAATGTATATGATGATATGCTATTACATGTATTCTTACAATATAGCTAATAAAAAGCAAAAACTTTCCAGCTTGAATATATTTCTTAAATCATTCTTATGGGAGGTAAATGTTACAAAAAATCGCCATATTAGATTATTTGAGTGTCAAGCTCCTATTGTTGGACGTAGGATTGAGCATGCTTTCAGCTGTCATTAGGACAATGGAACCAGAGAAGTCTAGGTCTCTCTCATTGAAGCTCAGTCCTCGTTTATGATCTCTGTCACCTTTGTTTTTTTCCTCATCCCTTTCATCTCAATGCTGCCTTTCTTTGTCTTGTTCTGTAACCGCTTTTCCATCTGCTCTTTTTTTTCTCTACAATTATCCGTGGCCCCTTGCTCCTCCCTAATGCTACCTAACACCCAATCTTCCCCTTTCTTTTCTTCTCCATCATCCTTCCATTTCTTGTTTTGTATGCAAGCCTCAAGGGAGAGAAATGGGTGAAAAACACTCTCTGCAGCACTCTCACAAAAGACTGGTGAGTCATCTCCACTTATGTGCCTGTCTCCCTCCTCCCACAAAAAAAAAAAAAATCATAAAGAGGAAAAAAATCAAATTACCTGTCGTGCACTTACAGGAAGACACATATGGAGGCACATGTTGGTGAGCACTCAGTCACCAGAAATGTACAATTCAGGGTCGCAAACTCACAGTCAGGCGTTGACAGGTTCCAGTGTTCCTACACACAACCACAAAATTAAAAACTCAGGTCACATGTTGCTTATTTCAAAAAAGACTTTTTAAATGGCATCCACACATTTCCTTCGCACCATTTAGGGATTTTTGTGAGTTTGTAGCAAACTTTGGCTCTCATGGTTAATGAAAATATCAATGGAAGTTTCACCAAAAACTTTAGCAAATAAAACTTGGTCACATCTTGGAAAAAAGAAAAGAAAAAATGTGATCAAAGCCAAGGACAACTGGAGCACTCAGGAAAGAAATGTGACCAAGGTTTGGTCACTGGCATGCACCTCAAATTTGAAATCCAAAAGGATGCTCTTCCTCCATCTGCTGGTATAATGAGAGAGTTGCATTGTTCTTAGGTTATAACGTATAACCTGGATGTTTTGCACAAATGTCTAGAGCAGGGGTCTGCAACCTGAGGCTCCGGAGCCAATACTCCTTTTTTTTATCCCTCCTTTGTTGCTTTTTGCTCGGAAGAAAAATGCTAGCGATTTAAATAATGGGTTTATAGTTTTGCTAATTTTTTCTTTAAGTTTCATCATTTGCTGATGACACAAATATATTCTATTCTACAGACAATCGTAGGGAACTTATCAAGGTGGTGAACACAGAGTTAAACAAAATAAAATCATGGATGGATTACAACAAATTATCTTTGAACCTAGATAAAACCAAACTGATGTTTTTTGGAAACTACAACGCAAATAAAGAGCTCTCAATTGAAATAAATAATGTCTTAATCGAAAGTGTTAGAGAAATCAAATTCTTAGGGGTTTTTATCGATGACTAAGTTGGAAGCCACACATCAGACACATACAAACTAAAGTCTCAAAAAGTATTTCAATCGTAAATAAATCTAAACATATATTAGGATACAACAGTAGATATTTATTGTACTGCTCCTTAATATTACCATATTTCACCTACTGTATAGAAATTTGGGGGAATAATTACAAGAGCTCACTACATCCTCTCTTTTTACTTCAAAAACGAGCTGTCAGAATTGTACATAAAGCCGGATATCTTGATCATACAAACAATCTATTTTATCAATCAAGACTTTTAAAACTGCACGACCTTGTGGATTTTTACACTGCGCAACTTTATACAGAGCCAGTTGAAAATCGCTACCATTCAAAATCCAAAAACGGTTCTTAGAAAATGAAGGAGGCTACAGACTGAGGGGATGTAGGAACTTCAAGATCAAATTGATAAGAACCACAAAGAAAGGTTTCTGTGTGTCGGTGTGTGGCACTAAACTTTGGAACGGTTTAAGTAATGAGCTAAAAAAATGTTCAAATATTCAAATATTCAAGAAAATGTATAAAGAAACTTTTATTTCAGGATATGAAGATAAGTCGATTTAAGGATCAACAGGTGTTTGAATAATTCCAAATACATCTGTGAACTTGATGAAATAATGAAATAATCAAAGCTCTTTTAATTACAACCACTGAGTGTTACATTGTAATGTGCAATAATGATTACTGAAAGGTTTGAATTACAACCAATAAGCTATTGATTTTGTTTACTTGATCTGCAATGTGTAGCAATAATTTGTGGTTTAATGTGATCATGTGTTCTAATGATAATCAAGTTATTATTACATATCAGTACCGTTACTGTTTACTGAAATCATGAATGAATGTTTTCTGAAGATCGTCAATCATTACTAGGCACTGGATTCTGTTACTTCAAGAGAATCTATTTGATCAGAACCGGATTTAAAGCACTGTAAAACTATCAAATGAATGAACTCAGTAGGTGTGAGATTATATAAGCTTGCTTCTTCCCACTCCTTTTCAAGCAATAAATCAAACTCTACTTATAATTCAGTTAATGATCACTGTATTTGATTAAGCAAATGTGATTTAAGTGACATTTTTGTTTTGTTTTCTGTCTTTTTAATCTATGCATTTCATCATTTCTGTAATGAGTTTGATAAATATGTGTAATTTCTTTATTGCTTTGACTACAATGCTTGAAATAAATCAATAAATCAAAAACATCAATCAAATCAATTAATCATTTATGTTTGGATTTTTAGTGTCAGAAAACTGAGCAAAATTATGGTCTTTTCCTGTTCCTAAAGTTCTTATAGATTAAAAAAAAAATTAACTTCACACCAGTGTTGTGATCTTACATTTGATAGTAAAAATTAAAGTCATGACTGAAAATGCTTGATTTTCATTGAATTTTTGTATTACAAGTAAATCTGCTGCAGCAGGAAGAGCTTATTTGACACAGGGTGTATTTTATTTTGAAAGGAACTTGTTCATGTACATTGTCACAAGTTAAGGAAGATGCATTTGTTAAATATAGAAAAACATAAAACTGTCATATTTAATTCTTGCAAATATTTAAAAGCTGAAGCTAAAAGCTGAATTTGATGAAAGAATAAAAGAATGGCATATTTTTTTTACAAAAACATAAAGTGCCGTTTTCTAATCAGTGAGGTGGGAGTTTGCATGTCTTGCTGGGTTTTGGTCTGCAAGAAACTGGACCAATTGGTTCTTCGATGTGAACTTCTTGATGCCTATTGATGCAAATATGTATCAAACCACTTCCACTCCAAAATTACCTTAATTTAGGATTTACTTGAAAGCAAAAACCTGAGTGAATTTTTTTGCATTGCTGAAAATAAATACAGATGTCAAGGGGTTAAAAGTGCAGACATTATTACATCTACTTTACAATTACTGATAAGTTCAACACTGACAACTGATAAGCTTTTATTAACCAATCAAATTAAATGTTATTGGAAGCTTTGTAAAAACACACAACTGGTTTAACCTTCAAATTAGCTATTTTGTAAGCTTCAATTCTTTGTATTTTAAGGTTAAGCTGCAAAAGACAAGAAATAAGTTGTCATCTTTGTAAAAAGGATCAAATAAGATTGATACACAGAAATTGACATTCCATTCTGAATTAGGCTTAAAACTTCACAGAACATGAACCACTGACTTGAATTACTGCTTAGATATTTTTTCCTAATTTGATTTGTCAATAAAAGAAATGCAAAGTTTAATTGAATAAGAACAATAAAGTATTATAAAAAAAATGCACCAAAACAGCCTTTTTCTCCACTGTCCTCCATCTTTGAACCACAACATTCAGCTGCTTTATTGACATCAAAACCTGAGGAAACAATGCAGGTGTGGACTTACTAAGGTCAAACGCTCAACTCATCATACATTCATGCATTATGCATGTGTCTTTACATGAAACAAGACAAACCTTAGTGCTCCATGAAACAATGAAGGAAGTTGCAATCAAAAACTCTGGCTTCCGTAGGTTTTATCAGCCCTGCTGATCTCAAACCAGAATGCACAGTCCAGGTATCAGGACCCTCACCTGATTACTCTTTACCGAGACCTGCTTGTGAGCTATTCAGAGTCATGAAATATTGAAAGGCTGGAGTTTCCGTTTCACCCACGGTGAAGGAGGGAAGAGCTCAGAGGGGCAGACAGACGGACGAGCACAACCAGCAGAGGAAAAAAAAGGCTGACAACAGCGGGATTAAGAGGAAATAAAACATCCGGCACCTTGGGAGGCAGACACATGAGCGGGGATGGAGGGAGAGAGATCAGAAAGGTAGTGGATGAATATTTACTACTAATCAGGTGCTTGAATTGGACAAAAAAGCCAGTCTGCAGACAGCTGATGATTGATTAGCTTATTACCTTCTGGTTAAATGTTTCATAGGGCATGTTTTCTCCTTCTCTTTTCTGAAGCTGCAGTGAAATGGCTGTCTTCCAGGCTGAAAATGAGTCCATAAACCACCAGAAGCCACAAGAGGACAACACGTCAGACAGCGGAGTTAGTGACAGAGAGGTAGAGTCAGGAATGGTCATAAAAAGATGGTGTTGCTGATAAATCTTCAGATTTACATCATTTTCCCTTTTGTGGTTGGGGTGATGGATGATGATGGAGAAGGCTGAAGAGAACAAATGCATCAGGGGTGCAGAGTTGTTGCCACAGGAGACTCTGACAGGCACAAACGCACAGGGAGATGATGGCCACCTTCTACTGTCCCATCTGTCAACAGACGAAGAGACAGCCACCCCTGCAGTCACATCTCATCAGTCTGACATGCAACGTAAAACACACACACACGGTTGATTTGTGCTCCACATTTCTGGGACTACTAGTCATTTCCATCCAAATAATTAAAAAAAATATAGACTTTACTGTGGAGCAGTGCTTGTCTATTTTTTTCTCCTCATAGATCATCCGTCTGAGCCATGCTGGTATTGCCTGAGGTCCCTTGACTCAGAGTATTTACCAGAAGCCACCAAACAGGTTGTAAGACTCCAGCTGGAACTTTTTATGTAAAAAAACATGGGGGGGGGGGGGGGGGGGGCTTGCATTTTATTTTATTTTGTTTGTAATTATTTATGTGTAATCTCTGAGACAATGTAATAAAGTTCCCCAAAATCAGAAATTCAGGACATCTGGTAACTTAAAAGTGAAATAAAAAAGGAGATCATAGTGGAATCTGCAGTGGAACCACTCAAAGGTTGCTAGAACATCAGGAAGAGGAGAAAAACACTACACACTGCATTGTGGCATACTGGATTAGTCCAAACCTTTAACGTTTTAACTTCCATGTTGAGTGTCCTGTCAAAATTAGAAGAAGTCGATAAAGTATAACTTTCCTACATTTAAATTGAAGTAAAATTATTTTTTGTTTGACTTGATGCTTAGTGTGGAAGTGTTAAAATAAAATCTAATCCATTAGCAAAAACTTGTTGAAAACAAAATTTGTTAAATTTTTATTTAAAATGGAACATTAACACTGAATTTATCAATTAGCCCGGAGAGTTTTCCGTAACGCTTCCTTTTAGAGTACAGTACAGGTTAGGGTTATGTAAGTGGTATATATACGGTACTAAGTACTGGGTAGTTACAAGGTACATGTTGTGTATTTATGTAGCACTATATTTGCTTCATAGTTGTGTGGTACCTTCTTGGTATTTATGCTGTCCATACTGGGTTTTTACATAGTACCTATGGGTATTTATCTGTTGTGTTAATGTGTTTTTTGTATAAATGCCACAAGAGCCACATTAGCGCACACTCTTGGATTATTTCTTTCACCCAGTTCCTGAGTTATTCATGTTGGGGTATATTTTTAGGTTACCTTTTTTTGAGGTTACAGGGATTTCATTTTAACCCAATTTAAAGGAACCCTAAAAAAAAGTTTGTCCCCTTTTAACCTCAAAGGTTGGGTCAAAAGCAACCCAACGTGGCTTTTTTTTAACTATGGAGATTGAACAAGTACAACATAAATACACAGCAAGTACAATTAAAGTACCCAGTAGGTAGACTAAAAGTATCTTATAAGTACCACTTAAGTAACCTGTAAATACTGAACTGTGAAAGGAAGTGTTACAGAACTTTCTATGTATTTCCCTTTAATGCTGCTTCCCATATAAATATGAACCATTAAAATGTAAATGTTTTTTTAAAAAAAAAAAAAAGTTCTGCATGTTTTAATTATAAGGGATTAACAAAATCCTTTTGTCTGTGTGACAGCAAGACTCTGACCCTGCATCGCCATCTAGTGGTAAGAAAGTGAGTTACCAGACCGACCCTCGACCTCACTTTGGTGTGGCTTGTTCCTCCCACTCCACGTGCAGCTCCTTGTGGGGCAGCGAAGGGCCCTGCTGGGGACAAAGAAACCAGGAGGAACTCGATCAGACAGACACCTGTCCTCACTGCCATATAGCCTTGGCCCCTGATACTCTGCGGTGGCATGAGGTGCGCAGAAAATTTCTTAAATATGCAGAAATAATCAGAGACAAACATTCATCCCGTATGTTGATTATGCCTTCTTACAGGCAAAGTGTCTGCTGTTTGATGGACTGAGGAACTCCAAACAATGAACCATCATCAGAAGAAAATCCTCTGTTTGTGTTTTTGGGTAGCTCTTAGGTGCTGGATGTGTGAATTAGGTTTAAATGGATATAATTGGTATTTAATTAATATCGCCTCGAATAAAGTCTTTAATTTGTGGATATTTTTAATTGAATTAAATATTCAAACTTTCAAACTTCAATTTGCCATTTAATTAAAAGTAGTTGTTTTGGGCACATGAGCCTTATGCTGCAAACATTGATGCCTAAATCTAACAACTAATAAGTTTAAAACCAT
Organism: Oryzias curvinotus; assembly: GCA_023969325.1. Classification (NCBI taxonomy): domain Eukaryota; kingdom Metazoa; phylum Chordata; class Actinopteri; order Beloniformes; family Adrianichthyidae; genus Oryzias; species Oryzias curvinotus. The sequence goes on along the minus strand of CM043719.1, from coordinate 18,246,419 downwards.
TTTTTTCATCTTTTTTTTAAATATTTTCTTTCTGTTGAATTTTCTTGCTATTATTTAGTCTTCAACTTCATATATTTTTTTATATACTACTTGGATGAAAAAAAGGCTATCAAAAAGAAACATTTTCCTTTTCTCCAGCTATTATGTGTACATTTATTTGGGAATTCTTTACTATTTTTTTAATGTTTGCTAATGTCATTTAGTTAAAAACAACATCGTCTAAGCTTCATTGTATTTGGGCTTAATTCCAAGCAAATCTTTGATTCCATCAAGGTCAAGCTGCCTGTGTGTCCAAACAAAATATAAAAAAATATAATAAAATAAAACCATATTAATAGTCATAAAGTTTACATTTCTTTCATGAATAAATAAAAATTACTTCAAGTGAATATGTCCGGATAAAACTAGAAGTGTAACAACACATTTTAACAACGGTTCGATTCATATCATTGGCCTCTGTGTATGTTTATTTGTATTTATGAACCTTTTTTTTTGCATCTGCTGTTACTATGCAACCACACAAAACAGCACACAAATCTCCTTAAGTACTTCACATAAAAATGCTTTAAGATTTGTCATTTGCGATGCAGTAGTTAATAAATAGCATAAGGAAAAGAGACACTTTCTCATTTAATCCTTTGAATATCAGAAACATCCTTCTATTTAACAAAGGCATGAGATATTTAGACATTTTTTAATTTAAAAAAAAACCACACAGATATGTTCACAAAGTGAGATCACATTTATCTGTAAAAGGCTCACTCCAATCATCTTTTAATCTATAGTTAAAGGGTTTCCAGTGCTCATTTCTTTGTGATTATGCCATTTTTAGCCAAAATTAAAAAAAAAACTGTCATTTTCTAGAACATAGTAGACACACGAGCGGAATAGTTAGCACTTGTGCATTAGCATCCTGACTATCACTAGCATGTCTGCCAGCTTGTCTTTCCACGTAGCAGCTCCAAATCCCTGTTTCTTTTTGAAAACAAACTTCGGGAAGGTGGGTCTAGAAATTTCACTGTAACCACAAATGCACTACTAACTTTTTGGGGGGATGCACAAGCAAACAGCTTTCAGACCAACTAAACTAAGATAAACCACACCAAACTAAATGTAGGTTAATATCCTGAAATTCTTTTAACAGCTAAACATTTACTGAAAATACACAGTAAATATTAAACATAACTATGGAACATAGTCTGATCAAAATAGAATATTTTATGGAAAGTTGGTCTACTTTTGGGTAGACTTGGAACTAATATTTACACATTTTATGGAAAGAATAAGAATAAGCACAAAATGCTAAATGAAGTACGTGGGGGTGGAATACAACACATAGGGGGTGAGTTTGGGGTCTGTTGATGCAAAAGTGCTGTTTTCATGGGCCTGGCGGCGGTAGTATCTGCGAAGCGCAGGACTGCTGGGGTGACGTTGTCTCACGTGGAGGAAATATTCATCTGGACGGCTTGAAGTGTAACCACAGTCTTCACAGACAAAGATCTTGGAGCGTCTTTGGCGGTAGGCGTACTGCTGGTGAACGCCATGAATTTTCCTCATGTGAGACTCCAGAGAGCAGCGCTGTGTGAAAGCTTTCTCGCACAGCTCACACTTGTAAGGACGGATACCTGCAGAAAAAAGGGATGCATTTAGATTCAATTCAGCAGGTTTGTAATGTGAGGCAAATATTAGAACAAAGAATTACAGTGTGATAAACAAAAAACATGTATAAATTTGTTTTAAATATGCAAAATTAGTCATGGTTTAGCCACTGACCAAACCTTTTTTCTCTTTAAGGGCCTTTGTTCAAGACACACTGGACCAGGGGTCTGCAACCTTCAAACCTGAAGAGCCATTCGACCGATTTTCTCAGACCACAACTCACCGACAGCCGCCAAGTCTAACTTCATCTTTTAGAAAAATTTAAAACAGTGATTTGTAGTATTGCTACAGTTATGACAAATTTAAATGAACAATTGTTTTTTAGACTGTGAACCTTTAACAGAAACTCTGTCAACATAACACCTAAAGTCAGTGACGGAGCAATGTGTGGGGGGCAGTAAATGAGAACAGCAGTGGTGGCAGGCATACTACAGGGGCATAGCAAATAATGAACTCAAAAATTAGGGGGCAAAGTTTTTTCCCCTGTCCCCCATACCTCCGCCCCCTATCTAAAGTCTTTTCTGCTGGGGTTTTCATACTTATATTTCAACAATTGCAACAACAAAAAAAGTATTTTGTGTGCAGATGTTTGCAGATGTTATTTGTGACCTGTGTGCGTCCGCATGTGTCTCTTCAGGTCGAAGGTGTCGTTGAAACCTTTGCCACAGAATCGACAAGGGTGCCTTTTCACCAGGCTGTGGCATTTGAGGTGACGAGTCAGCATGCGCTGCAGGGGGAAGACCTTATGGCACACTGAGCACACAAAGTCCCCAGATGCGGATGAAGGGCGAGGACGAGGCTGTTAAGGAGATGTAAAACAACCAAGACTCATGAGAAAATGTGGCAACACAACAGCAGTTTATTCTTATTCTTACATTTTGTTTAAAGTTAACTTTGGTCATTTTAATGGCACAAAGCTATTATTTAATTTTTCTATAGTTCCAAAAAAAAAAGTTAATTTGTTTTTGTTTAGAAAAGACCAATTCAAAGCTGCGTCAAGACACAAGGAAAAATTAGAAAACTTTCAACCAATCAAACCTACGGAAAAAAAAACAATAATTTACAATTCAAGAAAATTATGGTTTTAGATTATTCCAGAAAGACCAAATTATTCTATGTGTTTTAATAGAACCACAAGTGGCCACTGGATAACCTTAAATTGTGTTAATGTAATCACCAATGCAGTACATTCTTTTGAGCATTTCTGAGCAAGAATTACAAAAAAATTATTCAGTTTTATATTTCATTTTTGGTTATATATATTACTTACTGCTTCATCACAAATTTTATGTAAGTGGGATACAAACACTTAATATTAAGAATGAAGTCAAAGTAAAAGCATCTTTTGTAAAACACTTAATATGCAGTAAAGCTTTGCTTTATTATTGAAACTTTTTTAAAATAAGCCTTTTTTTTTACAAGTGGCAGAGGATTAAAACTACCGTAAATAAAACAAACTTAACGCTAAAGCCAGATGGTCTCTGCATGCAAACTAAAGACTCAACTTGAGCAGGAACATCATGGAGCATCTAAGAAAACAGAGCTCAGAGTTTCAATAAACTCTTTCACAACATGTCATTGAAGCTACATTTTAAATAATAATATTTTTGCATAAAAAAGCTGACAGTAGTTAAAGCCTACCTTTGCTCTGCTGACGAAAGCCAGTGCATTGTGGTGGCAGAATGGGCTCTGGAGCATAGCTTTGGACCATTTCTGTCTGCCATCATCCCCTGGTCCCCCTGGTCCTGTGAAAGGGACTGCAACTGGAGCTTCTGCTGCTCCATGTGCTGATATGCCCTCTGTTGGATGGACAGTGGGAGGTAGCCGAGTCTCCATGGCGAATGATGCTTCCTTTTTAGGATGTTCAGACACTGAAAACAGATCAAAGGGCACAAAAGTGCTAATTGAAATTAGCTAGAAACCAGTTTGTGTTCTGTGCCATTGCAGCCAACTCAGAAAAAGGAGTTTATCCATGACTCCTGGGGCAGAATGACTTCATTACAGTTTTTCTCAGTTGCTTTGGGACATTTTTCACAAACTCTGCACAACAGTTAGTGCAACTTCCACAACATTTAGCCATTTGGGCGCAACCTAGCGGCAGTTTCCTGGTCATTTGATCTAATGACGTATTATTTTGGACATGAAACTATTGAGTAAGTACAAATCTCTGCAAAACTATCACTTTTTACGTGCTTTTGATTATTATTGACTTGCTTTTATCATGTCTATCAAAATGAACTATACTTAGATAGATATTTCAGATATTTTCCACTCATCTTCGTGTCAGATTTTTCCCCTTGATGTAATATTTGTCTTTCCAGCAGATCTGGTATTATTGTTACAGCTTTAAAGAATAACTTATCCAAATCAGTGCCTGTATCCCCCCCTTTTTTCACCTTCACACACACATTTTTTCCCTCTTCCTACCCACACACACTAAATGTAACAAATAAAGAAATGAATAATACAACAAAAAGGGGTTAATTCAAATCTACACTCTGGATTCTAAAGTTCTATAACCAGTTTTTGTGATAGTAAAACCTGTCCAACATAAAAGGCCTGCAGCTCTAATCTGTTTGCTAAGTTGTTGGACAGAACAAGTGTAAAAAAAAAAAAAGATGAACTATACTTGTATACTACAGGCTGGATGGTCATTGCCTGTACAACTGTCTACATTACATCATTTCTGTCAATGCACACACAATTGTTGAATGTGTCAAACATTTTAAACAACAATTATAAAAATATTCAAGATGGGAAAAGGCAGATGGAAGGAGGGAAACATAAAACAGCATGCACAACCACCCCAAGAAAGCTTTATGAATGCTCTTTATAGGGACACAATCCTTTAGCCTGGGATTAGCACTAGTGACAATCTGAAAGCATGTAGTAGGCTAGGATAACGTACGCTTTCACAGCTCTGCTGTGGTCGGGAAGTGCTTTCCAGCACATGACAGGATGCTAGTGGAGTATCTTCCTCCCTGCTCTCCATTTCTAAATCCAATTGAGGTATTTCTCTTTTCCTGGAGGTGGAAGGAATAGGACCGGCATCCACATACCCAAATGACTTCCTTTAGCAGCCATGGATGCAGCTTGTGATGACATCACAGCAGAGTCGGCAGAGGGTGGAAAGTATCTTCTTACTCAAGAAGATATATACATTTGCTGTGAAGTAAATGAAAATATGTGGCAAAACAGACAGGAGCGTCTAGCTCCCCATGATTCATTTGCAGCACTCTCTGTTTTACAATATTGTCTGTTTCAAAAGTAAAGCAGGGAGGTTTATTAAGACAAAGGGGGTTTAATTTTTGTTTTTTGTTTTTTTCAGGTGTACAATGCTGTAACCAAGTTGCAAATATACAGTAAAAAGTAAAGTGCATAGTCAGTGTCTGGATTTTGTGTTTTTAAATTCTAGTTTTCAAAATGCCACGAATGGTACATGAGGCTGTCTTCACTGTACATGACATTGGTAAGAACTTCCAGAGCAATCTGTCCCAATGAAAATATGTTTAAACATTTCGACTTTACTGTTCAAAGATGCTGGAGTTAACAACTTGCCATTTTGATGACAATGACACTTTCATTTTTGATTAAAGGATTTGCTTTTGAAGCATGAACTACCCATTTTGAGCTGCTGACTTGCTTTTGTGCAATTGACTTTCCATTTTGAGACCATGTTTTGCTGTTTGCACTAACGCAACACTAATGCACCAATGCCACTGAGAACATTGTATTACAATAAGCTTGGATAAATAACCTGAAATGTTTTAGTAGCCTACTTTAATGATAGTCTAAAATAGTTGCTGCACTGTTATCTCCAGTTTTGCTCCGGTAAGTAAAACTCAAAAACAGTAGACAACCTTTAAAGTTAAACTTTTAAAGTCAAAGACATATTTTATTGTCAATTTACACATTGATTAATAAACTTACTGCAAACAACCTTTGCCTATAATCAACCAAAATTTTTCCTAAAAATAAAGCTAAAACATTTTGATCACAGCGAGTAGCTCCACAGACACAGTTTCAAAAAGTTATACATATTTTTACATAAGTAAATACTTTAGTTTGGTGAAAACAGGACAGAGCAATTGCGCATTACTGTAAGTGTTAGTTCAGCTACTGCTGAAAAATACAAGTAGAAGAATCTTAAAAGTTTAACCAGTACAACTTACAGTAAGTTCTTTATTTGATTTTTGACACATTTTTCAAAATATTGTGGATAGATAGATAGATAGATAGATAGATAGATAGATAGATAGATAGATAGATAGATAGATAGATAGATAGATAGATAGATAGATAGATAGATAGATAGATAGATAGATAGATAGATAGATAGATAGATAGATAGATAGATAGATTCATACCTATGGTCTTGTTTTCCATCCATTTATGCTGTTCTGGTTCTTTCCATTGCCATGCTCCACATGCACCACGTTTCTTCTTCACAAGGAAAGATCTTGGCATCTCTTAAAGGCTGAAGATTTTGTTGATCTTTTTCTTTTAACTTCACTTTTGGATTTTAGCTTATACTTCTGCTATCTTAGTACTCAAATCAATTGAAACGGCTACTGGGCGATATGTCTATCACCTTCTACAACTAGAGCCTCATCCCTCGACAATCAGCAGGTAGAGCGCCCAAACCAAATCACAGCTCTCATTTGCATAACCCTGTCCAAGAAAAGTGGTGAAGGTCTGAAACTCTGACAGGGGAGGGTGGAGATTGGATAGTCACTGTGTGGATGTTAGAGCACCTGTGCTGGCTGTGCTTATCCGCCATTTTAACTGGCCTCCCATCAGTTTTGCATGTCAGGTAGTGAAAATCCGGCGAGCTTCTCATTCAAGTAACCCTTGCCATGCAAATGTTGGCCCTGGACCAATCCCCGGCTCCAAATAAAGGGCACGGTCTGAGTAACAGGAGCAAACACAGTGGAGCCACAGCCTTAACTGCTAGGGAAATCAGTCTTTTCTTTCTCTTTTTTGTCCTTTTCATTGCAGCTGTTTCATTGGATTACTGTCTTTTGTTAAATGTATTCAGTGAACAGACTGTAAGTCTGTTGACTGTTCAATTTACTTGATTACTGGTATGATGGCATGTTCTGTCTAGTTCTGTCCACAGGCAATGCAAAAACATGCAACATCTAACTGATTCTCGTGTCTAACAGTGACAAATATTTTTCAATAAATTGCTCATTTCATCCCTTTTTATGAAAAAAAGAAAAACCCAGTTCTTACATGATAACAGATTAAACTAAATCATTTACCTGTCCAAGCAGTCAACATGCACATCTGATTTCACAGGACTGCGCACAAATAATACAAATGAGTCTGAAGCCAGTCATGCAAATTGCAGTAGAGGTTACTTGGAGAACATCAGGATGATCATGTGGCTCAAACTACTCAACAGCAGACAACCACTGCAGCACAGAATCTCTGTTAGCAAATAGTTGGCCTGTTTTGGGGGTTTTCACAATGAGGTGAGAAAGCTCAACGTTAATACTTATCAGTTTTATACATACAAAACTTTCAACCAAACAAAAGCAGACAAAATATTTAACCCATTCCAGCCTGACTCAATTTCCAATTACCGGTATATAAAATAATATTCTTCTATGTTTTTTCAGGTCAAGGTGATGCTAAATTAAGGGGAGTCCTGAATTTAATGGTACGTTGCAAATTAGTGACCTACAACACAAAAGGGTTAAACAGCAATAATGAATTTAAACTCCTTGTAAAAGTAAAAGTCATATTAAATAGCTGAAGCAAAACATTTTTTTAATATCTTAACTGCTATTCAAGATTGGCTGAAGGACTTCGTTGCAATAATATGTGCTTCAAATATCAATAAATGACATTTTCTGCTCTTTGTGAGCTTTTTTTCAACAATGTAAGACTACTCAACTGTGGTTCTAAAGTTGAAAATTGACATTTTCATTCTGTTCCCAAGTAAAATATTCTCAGAATGTATTCTTGTTTTGAATACACGTTTGCTACATGTTTAATGTTAAAACTGTATCCTTTGTTTATTTATGACAGTGTTTAACCCTAAAAAACTTATTACATCAAAGAATTAACAAAAACATATTTTTTGGGGAATTATGGTGTTTTTTAAACCCTTTCCTAAAATCCCAATAAAATTAGCAATATCATTTTTAGAAAATCATCAATCATCAATGATATTTTGGATGATTTGGTATATTTTTCCCCACAGTAAAGTTGCCTTGAGTGTTTAGAAAAAAAGTAGTTCATGTCTCAAATTTAAAACAGATGTTTTTAACATGTTGTTACTGAATTATAAATAAAGAATTATCAACAATTAACATTCTTTCAATACAGCAATTTGTCAGTTAAAAAAACCAAGTGACAATAAATGAGTTATTTTCACCATTAAATTTTGAAAATTAGCTGAACTTTTTTCCACCAAAAGTGTTTTTGAGAATTTATGGAAGCAGCCATTTTGAAATGAGCAGGGAAGTCCAAAAAACATGGACCAAGTTATTTATTTACATTTTGTTTTTGAGGAATGCTTGGATTAAGCCAATGAGATAGGCGTCTCAGAAATGCATGTATCAAAATAATATACCTGAGTTCATATTTACTTATTTAAATGAGTTTTGCGATTGTCGCTTGTTCACCACAATCACTGTCACACAACAGGCCAGTTATTGCAGTATATCATGCACACTTTATTCTACACTTGCACACCGAAATCTGAGCTTTTCTTTTGTCAAAAGCTGTCTAATAATATTGTCTGGTTTGTACTGTTAGTGTATTTCCTGAAGTGAATAGCAGACTGCATTGTGAGTCCCTGCCTTCCAGAGCTACACGCTAACTGTATGCAAAGTACCTGCATGTGTGCTGCGGCATGGAAATTATCTGGCAGCTCCCCTTAACTTCACTCAACAACAAAATTTGAGGTCCTTCCAGTGGCACCGAACCCAAACCTACTGCTCTGACATCAGTTGAAGAACTCTGCAAAGTTTGCAATTAATTTAAGCCTTTGTTTGGAAATTAAAAGATTTTCTGACGGCATCTATATGTAACTGTAAATCCTGCTCTTTGTTCCCTGAGTAAAGGGCCTGTTTGAGCACGTCTGTGAACACCTGTTGACATGTCTGTTACAGACACACCTATTTTTGTATTTTTCCGTGCTCTGTCAGTATACTTTTCATAAAGCTGATAGGACTTGCAGAGTTTTTAGTTTAAGTATGAAATCACATCTTATTTAAACTGTGAAAATGATTGGTTTTCATTCATTTTAGTTTTCAAATTTGAATTTATGGGAGTGCAAAGAGTATAAAAAACAAGAATATAAAACCAGGATAAAAAAACAATGGTTGCATTTAAATTGAAGCTTATCATAGCTTTATTCATTTAAAGTGAAATACTTTTGAATGTGACATAGCAGAAATACTTAAATGCAGAATATATTTTAAAAACTTTTAAAATACTTATTATAATGAAATAAAAAAAAATCAATGTATATATTGGAAAATCATTTACTAAAAGTAATAGTTGTAAAGAACATGACTAAAAGAAAAAGGTGTAATAAAGGGGGCAGCTGCATAGGACTTTACACTTTCCATCATTTAAAAGCTGATAAGGTTCCTCCACAATTTGATTAATTTTTGCTGTTTCAACTTAGTAGCAGAGTAAAATTTATTGAGAAATGACCAATCCAATACAAACATAACTGCCATTTAAACACTCCATTCATTTTTAAAAAAAAAAAACGGTTGTATTTAGATCAAATTGCATTGTCTTTCAACAAAACATCTACAAAATGTTTAGGCTTTGAGTTATTTTTGTGCCTTTCGATTAGATACTCGGACAAAAGATTGTTTGGGGGCAGAAAAACAAGGAGATAATCAGAGCTGATTAAACAGATTAGGTTATTGTTAAGGGTCACAAAACATGTTTTTAATGTTATTTATTTATTTATTTTTAGAAATGAGTGGGTATAATATATGTATTTTATGATAAGTAACTTTATTTATTGTAAATAAACTTTTTTTTTATTAATTTTTTAAAGTAATTAATAAAGATAATCAAATGTAGGGCTCCATGTGCGGGCTAAACTTCAGTACCATGGCGTAGCAGTAACGTATTTTCAACAGCAGGAGGCGATGTAGCGCAAAAGCTCGTTTATCTGCCAGATCAAAAAAAGGAAAATAAGGAACACAGTCGCTAGTAGCACAACAGTCATTGCTGTAAGGTTTGAAAGATGTGAAAGATGAAGATCGAAGACAGCCGTGACATTAGTGTGTGGAGAAGATGCTGATAACGCTGTGCTACGTCTACATGTGGGTGCGCTTCCATAAGTGCTACTCGATGCTGATCCGCAACAGCCTGTTCAGACTGAGGAGCAGCAGCACCAGCAGCCGGTTTTGCTTCAGTTTCTGCCCGAGTTCAGTGTCCGAGCCTGCGTCGGTACCGGCACCGCCGACTGGACCGTATGCAGCCGCAACCCGAGTCATCGCCGAGGACAACGTCTTCCTCCAGCTCGGAGACAAGGCCGTTTATGTCACTGAGCCCCAGGTTCGAAACCTAGCTTAAATCATCTGTCACAACATGTCATGATAGTGCTAGCATAACAGCCTTGTTTACGGTTTAGTTGTTTGATTTTCAGTTAAACACCGACTGCAGCGATCCACAGAGGTTTTACGTTTTTTAGATGATAATTATTCATAGTTAAAGTGCGTAGTTTCAGGACTAAAAAACGTTAGTGGGCGGTTTGGCAGCTGGAGGACAGACATATTATTTACATCATCGACTAAGAGAACGCAGCGTGTTTACTAGCATCATAGCTGAATTCAACTTAACTTAAGTGTAGCACCATCAAATTCAACTAAAGTGAGTGTAAACAATGTGATCTAAAAAAAACTGTTTTCAAACACTAATTTAATAAAAAAGGGGGGAAGCAGAGTTAATCTCAAGTTTTAATCTAATTGATTTATTATATTAAAAAAAAAAAAAAAAAAAAAAAAAAAAGCTTGTTGAACATGTTGGTTCTACACCTGCCTGGGGGGTATTCCAGAAAGCAGGTTATGCTAGCTCTCACGGTAAGTTTGAGGCTAAGGAAGTTGATAACCTCAGCTTTCGGTTCCAGAAATGGAGGTATGTTTCAGGGTATGCCATGTTGCCATAGCAACTCATGCTCTGAACATAACCTGGGGCCTGTTGCACAAAAGTAGGATAAGGGATTAAGCCAGGATATCTTGGTGATCCTGGGGGGTATTCCAGAAAGCAGGTTATGCTAGCTCCCACGATAAATTTGAGGCTAAGGAAGTTGATAACCTCAGCTTTCGGTTCCAGAAATGGAGGTATGTCTCAGGGTAGGTCAAGTTGCCACGGCAACTCATGCTCTGAATATAACCTGGTCCAGAGCAGGTTTAGTTGAAGCTTAGTTTGTTTTGAGAGAGGTGAAGCAGCATGGCGTGTCCATTTGAAGATGATTTAGTGGATGAAGAAGCCCAGATAATACTTTTTCCACAGTGAGAGGGTGATAGGACCACATATGGATGTTGGAAAATTAAACTTGTTTACTTTTCGCTTCAGTTAAGATAAATCTTTTTTTTTTGTTAAGTCAGCTTAAAAATAACACGTAGTTTCAGACAGTTATTTTACTTTCATTCAGATTAATTCAATTAGGTAGGTGTGACTTTGGTGCTGCTGTTAGATCGGCACCGCAAGGGATTGTGGGATACCATTCCCTTTGCCTGTCTGGACGGATTTGGGTTTAAGTGTGGGTTTTTGACCAAATGCATTTAGTTGTTGCAGTTTTACTGTGTTGTCGAGTTATTTGTCCTGCTAAGTTTAATTCTTTCTGCACCATGAGTGAGTGAGAGGGAGGGAGAGGATGATGAATTTATATAGCACCCCTATAGGATTACTGTGTAATGTTAAAGTTAGAGAAATGGTAGGTGGCATTTTGTTTTGTGTAGCAAACCGGTTTTGTTTCTTACATTTTATTGTTATAAAAATGAGTATATCTACAGGCTCAAATTAGACAGATGAGAGTTCAAGAAGTACAGTAAATTAAGATGGAAAAACTATAACTGAATTGGAGTAATTTGACATTTATTTAGATAAATATGTAAATTTGAGTTGTAAAAAAATATTGAGTTGGATAGACGTAAGAAATTAGGTTGAATGAATTTAACTGAATTACTTGCTACCTATTGAATTAATTAATTTAAGTTGGATAAGTTGTGTATATGTGCGTCACAATGAAAATGTGATAGAAACTCGTGCGTTTACTTGGTCTGTTCTTTTTCTCCAAGGAGAAACTCTTTCTTTTGCTGATGATGCAGCCGTGTTACTTTTTTTGATGGACTTATAATCTTCATACGCCGTCATTAAAATCTCAGACTCCGTCTCACTGAAGTATGACGCTCTCTTTTTTTCACTGCGCGTTTCCATGGTGACTCCGGAAAACGGCGATCCATTGGGAATGTCTTTATGTACTTTCTGTGCACGTGTATTAACCCAGGGTTACCAAGTGGAGCGTAATTACGCCAACTCATATCCGGTCTTTTGGAACCGACATACCCAGAGAAAGTAAGTTCAGACGGATTCCAGCCAGAGTTCAGGGTTAAAGTCAGGGTAGTTTAAACATGCTTCCTGGAATACCCCCCTGTTCTACTTTAATCTCAACCTTGGATTTGGTTGTGCGCCTGTCCTTCAATCACAAGCCGCGTTTACATGGGCAAAACATCTTGATCGGATCAATGGTCGGGTTACAATTCACCCGTGCACATGGGCACAGAAAACCTTTTTCCGATTAGAACAAACGTTCACATGGGTCACACTTTCGGTCGGAATAAATCATTTGGGCATGCGCAGTACTGTTGAAAAACCCGGAAGGAAGTGTCCCGTTGTAAACAACCCTTTGCTGTCACATACATTTATGCAGCAGCTCGGTAATATAGGAGACGATCTTCCAAACTTGCTTTTATTAATGTTATGAATATTATGAAGCGTCTATTCGCTCATCGTTTTATATTTAATCTGTGTGGTCGGTGCTTTTTTGTGTAAGAACGGAGCTTGAAGCCAGGGTTAGGAGAGGCTATAAACATGGGCAAACAACATTAGCTTGGCTGTACGTAAATGTTTGGGAATAACATCAGCCTTTATTTTGTCGGGACACAACTGGAAACACAAATCCACGTGATTGTTTGGACAGTTTCTAAGGACTGAGCGGCATTTCTACTTTGAAGCTCACACACCGACCCAAATGTGTGAGCTGACGGGCCGAGCTCTGCTCGGTTCTCGTGAGTCCTGCAGCCGCTAACCCAGAGCGGGGGGTCGGCTCACAGTCCGAATTCTATCAACACAACAAAACGCACACGTAACAAAGCACCCCCCCCCCCCCCCCCCAAAAAAAAAAAAAAAATAAATAAACACATTAATAAATCCGCCTGCTCTGCTCAGAGAGGTTCACTCGGTCTACTGGCATCGGAGCCCGAACGCAGAGCTCAGGTGCCGGGTCCAGACCTCAGTGGGCACGAAGCGCTCCTCCCCGACAGCCCCTTCGTGAGGGGTGAAAGAGAGACAGAGAGCCAGCGGGGCGAGAGCGGAGCGGCGCTTTTCAGGGGGCCGCCGCAGAACAGCTGATTGGTCCCGTATGCGCTCATATATAAGCTTTCTCTCAGCGAAACACCGTCTATGAATGACGTAAACCAGAGCAGAAGTGACACACGATCGGAATGACCGTTTACATGTACCACGATCGGATAAACGATCGGTATAACCCACCTATCTCGATCGGAAAGAAAGTTCGATCCGAACGAGTCTGACCGGGGCAGAGTATTCCGAACGGCGCGTTTACATGACACATTTTCTTTCCGATCAGGCATTCTTTCCGATTACTTTTGCCCATGTAAACGTGGCTACTCACCACATGCCGTAGCATGTTGTTGCCACTTGAGGGCAGTCTCCTCAATAGTTTGACTGTCTCACTGTGGGAAATAACTTTTACCTGCAGAATGTAAAACAAGCAGAACAGTCACGATTTTAGAGAAAGTGTCTCTATAAACAAGTTAAAGAAAAATTCAGGACATGAATTTCTGAAAGAAAAAAGTTAATTATTTAGCTTTGATTATCAGAGAGGTAAAAATTTCCTAAGGCATTCGCAAAACTGATAGATGTTTTTACCAAAGGGTTACATAGTAAAGTTCCATCCACTTAATCTTTATATATAAAGTCCCTCTCCGATCATATTTTGATCTATTTTCAAAATGTTCCTAGTGTTCTTTTATGAAAAAAGCAAACAAAAAAAAACTGTTGTTTTCTAGGACATAGTTTCTGCAGAAGTGGCAGGAGTTCATTAGAAATTTACCTGAGTTATTGGCGGGGTCACTATTGCAGAGCAACCCCCCGTCCTTTTCCTCCATGTTACTGAGAGGTTGGAGCAGGGAGCTTGTGGCCTGAAAAATCCCACGAGAACATATATTCAAAACACCAAAAATAAGATTTTGTGTTTTCTGTGTCTGATTATCAACTTAGACTTTCTTTATTGAAATGTCTCCAGGTGTGCGACGACCTGAGCAAGTGGACCGTTCTTCTAGGATCCTCTCTGGTTTGTGGTCCACAAATAGAAAACATTTCCTTCATCATAGAAGCTGCAGGGCCCAGAGTGGGACTTCTTTCTCCTCCCACAACCAACAAGAAAGTAAGCACCACACAGTTTAGCATTAGTTCAGAAGAAAAGCTGAAGTTTTAGCGGCAAATTTTTATTTAGAGGCATGACTGTTAAGGCTTTAAAAATGCCGTGAAATGTAATGTATAGATCAAATTTTATCATTAGTTTTTTGTCAAAAACATTTTTAAACCTCAAAAGATCTGATGATCTTGTCCTGGTTGTTTCCAAAGACCAAAAGTGTCAATAATTAAATGCAAGACCATGTGTTTGTGTGTCATTCAGGTTTCATTTCTTCTTGTTTATTAGGTAGTCATGATGCACACAGCTAAATTTGTTTTTCATCCGTACATCCCTTTGTTTGCAGAGTAAAAAGTTACAGATTTAAAGGTTTGTTTTTTTTTTGCTTATCCTAATAAAAAGGAAACAGAAAAACAATTTTTTGAGACTTTCAGCCCTGAAATATCAGAACTTTCACAATAAAAGGCTTCACTGTTAAAAATAATATAAGAGAATATGGTAAAAGGACTGTTTATGGGTAAATATCAGAAGCAATCAACCCAAAAATGTCCCTATAACAGCAGTTAAAAAAACAACTAATTTGACCTCAAGTCTGATTTTTCTAGCATATTGGTTTTTTATTGGTGTTGGTTTTTTTATTTATTTTTAATAAAGATATGCAAATAATGATGTTATTACCACAAGATGTAAAGACTTTAAAAAGAGCCTTTTTTTCTAATTGATATTATGTAAATATTGTAGAAAGCTAGTGGAAAGATGTTACTTGAGTGGTCAAACTATTTCTAAAGTACTATATGGTAACATTTATTATTTACTGGTATTTTGTTTTTATATTTTTGATATAAAACAAGAAAAAAACCAGATTATATTAGGTTGCACGGTGGCGCAGTGGTTAGCGCCCTTGCAACTCTAAATTGTCCATAGGTATGACTGTGAGAGTGAATGGGTGTGTGATTGTGGACATTCTACCCTGCGACAGACTGGCGACCTGTCCAGGGCGTCCCCTGCCTTCGCCCACAAGTGGCCAGGATAGGCTCCAGCAGCCCTGTGACCCCGAAAGGGAAAAACGGTATAGAAAATGAAAATTAATGAAATGAAAAAAGAAAAAAAAAGAAAAACAAGACAACAACAACAAGACAAGAAAAACTATACTATAACAAACAGAACAGAGCAAATACTAACAAAAGTTAAATATTCTCAATTATTTAATCAAAGAAATGCTTTTAATTTGACAGATTCAATGTTGGAAGTCTGTATTGGCCCAGTTTAGGCAACATTTTGATGTTTTTCCCAGCATGCACGTGGGTTCTCATGTTGTTTGTTGTGTTCAGGTGCTGAAGTGGTCGGACTGCTGCCTCCCTCTGGCCTGCAGCCCTGACCAGCCGTTCAGGGCGGTCGCTCAGGCCACCATAGACAACTTCACTCGTCTTGGGGTGGCGTTCATTGAAGGTCGACTGCAGCTGGACGATGGACTCGTGCCTTTGAAGATAGTCCGTACGTTCCCTTCATTGGGTTCATTCCCCAGCATGCTCACTAAACATAGCAGTTTCCTCCTCCATTCTGACCACCAGAAAGATTGTTTGTTTCCCTTTGAGTTGCAGCGTTTGTAAGTCAAAATGCTGTGAAGAAATCTCATCAGATTTTGAACAAAAAAAGATGGTTTCTCCTCACTCTGCTGATTTTTTTTTCTTTTTTTTTTATTGTTCCGTTCATGCAGCGGTTCTTCTTCAAGCTCGTACTCTTAGCAAGCTGCTGGAGGATCGGCAACAGCAGAGCGCTAACTCCTCTGCGACCAAAACATCCGTCCCCGAGACCTTGTGTCATCACCTGACCGTTGAACCGCAACAGCTTCAGGGCCGCAAAGGCAGCCTGTTTATCCTCCCGGAGGTGAGGAGGATGCTGGAGGAGCGGCGCGGGTCGGAGCCGCTCCCCAGCAGCCAAGCGTTGGGCCCGGTCAATAACCTGGATGAAAGCTGCTTGAGGAACCATCACCACATGGAGGGCCACGCCCACCTCCTCCATCTTTCCAGCTGCAATGAGTGTTTGGAGCTGGAGAACAGCACCATCCTGTCGGTGAAGTACGCGTCGGCTGAAAACATCCCCGACCTCCCGGATGATGGGTCAGTGGATCTGAACAGTGAGGATGAGGTTTTGGATGAACTTGAACATGACGCCAAAGGGTTTTTCAGTCAAAGCAAGACTCTCCCAAATGTTCTGGTGTACACCGGTGGCAGTCAGGAGCGCTATCAGGCCGTCCACAAGGTTTTATCAGAGTGCATCAATGTTGAAAACAGCATCATCTATCCTCTCCAGCCGCAGCAGGCACTGAGCGACCCCTGGCTGGAGAACACCAGGCTCCTGGTGCTGGCAGATGATGGGCCCCTAATCGCTGAGCTTCAAACCCGCTTTCTCACCTACCTAAACCAGGGCGGTAAGGTCCTGGGGGTGGGCTCCGCCCTCTGCCCAGCAGGTCTGCGTCTGGAAGCCAGGGACGGTTGCCACATGCAGGTCAGGAGGCTGAGCTTCACCAGGGAAGACAGCACAGAGCTGGAAGTGAGCATTTTGGCGAGCGGGAAGGTCTACATACGGGACCCTCTAGGAGGAGGAGAGGTGGAGCTCTGGGGGGAGCTGAAAAGCGACGCCCCCCATCCGAGGGACATGGTCATCGTTCGGGTGACCCACGGAGAGGACGGAGGGGAAGCTGTTCTTTCTCAGGTGAACCCGCTTAAAAAAAAAAAAAAAACAGAACCACAACAAAAGGATGTTAAAGACCTACTTAGGCAAAAGGGTATTTTGGATGTTTTTAACATGTTCTTGTAGCGTTTTTCTCTCGGTGGAGGACATAGTATAAGAAAATTAAACTTAAAATTTCTTTTCTGGGCTTTTTTAAAAATTCAAATCGTTGTGACTCAGGAGCAGACAAAAGAATGGAGTTTAAAAAATTATTATGTGTGACAGAAAATGTTACAAGCTCCCTGCTCGGGGCTCCAGCAATGGGAATGGGGGCGGGGTTGCTTCGTGCCAACAGTTCCGCCCACAACTCAGACAGTGAATTTCTTAAGAACTGCTGTCGCTCTCTAGAAACTATATCCTAGGAAACAACACAGGTTTTGGATTTTGTCAAAAAACAACAATCATAATTCAAAGACCTCTGGGAACACTTTTAAAATAGATCCAAAGATGATCAGAGTGGGACTTTGAACTAAATTTGTTTTGCTGCAATTTAAAAGACATTTAAATGCAGAGAGTATGACATGCTAATGCAATGATGCTGCCTTATAAATTACTTATAATGTTCAGTCTTAGTTAGCATTTAACCACATAAATGACTCTAAAGGAAAGAATCTTGATGCTTTATATGACGCTACAGGCTCCTGATTCAAGTCTAATGAACGTTTTTGTGTTAAAACCTGCAGCAAATATGTACATCTGAATGTTCAGCCTCCGCAAATAAGACTTCAAATTTCAACAGTTGACCGTTAACCACTTTTATACTTAACTAATTGGCAGTGACGCTCAGGTCTTTCCTCGTCTATGTCAGATTTTCAGTAAACCGGCGTTCATTTACCTGCAGGTGCTCTTTGACGTCGCACCAGAGTCTCAGAATTTGGACCGAAAAGGTTTCGATGAACTGAAGCTCGGCAACAAGCTGCGGCACGAAATCCTGACTGAGATCCTCTCCTCTCTGGGGCTCAACTGCGAACCAAACCGGACTTTATCCGAAAGCCCGGTCCACCTGCTTGCCACCTCCAAGGTGAGAAGCTGCAGTGCAGAGTTGTCGTTCTGCCCGAACAGTGAAGGTTTGCTTAGTTTATGCATGTTTGCTGTGATGCTTTGTGTGATTATAAAACCAAAGTTTAGTATGAGGCTTAAAAAAAAATCTAGAAGTTTAATTTATTTATTTGTCTTTTGAATTCTTGTTTCTTAGCATCCCTCTCTACACCCCATGAGCAACTGTTCATTCATCATGCAGATGTTCTGCATTGTACACATGTGGAAACCATTTGACTTGGTAAATTTATGCAAAAATGTGAACACATGCTGCAGACTAATTTCACGTCTGTTTACAGAGGTCTTGTAAAAATACACGAGGGCGGCTCTTCGAATCTGAATCCCAGCTTTTGTTTTTTGAGTAGAAGTAACATTAAAACTGAGTAAAGGAGACTTGAACTATTGATAATACTATTCAAACTGTACAATTTTTACTTCTGGTCTTTAAACAAACTGAAAACTCTTCACTAAATCCTTAATTTGAGACATTTGTTGCAAAATATAAAAGTTTTCCTCAAAAATAAAGATTCCATGACTAGAAACTCTTTTTACAGGAAATTGGGAAATGGTAGCAGACATTAAAGGGTAGATATAGTTCAGAGATTTCCTTTACTAAAGACAACCTATCAAATATGTCCGGAGAAAGAAAAGAACCATAATGTCTACAAGAAAATTCAAGAAATTGCTTTGAGACAATTACAATGGTCTGCAGAAGAAAAAGGTAAACACAGGGGAAAAAAAATTCAAAAGTGACCACTAACAGAAGCTGGAGCTGAGATTGAGGTGTTTTAGAAACAGCCACTAGAGGGAGTAAGATCTCTACCATGTTTAAACAGAAGCAACTTCTTTAGGATACGGATGGCAAAAGAAAAATGGGCATGAATGTAGAACTGTTCAACAAAATGTTCTTAATTCACATATACTTCATTAAAATCCATTTACAAAATGTAATGTATTTCTCTACACGCTGTTACTTGTAAATAGAGGTGCACATAAAGTCCCATTAGCTGTCACACACCTAGGCGTGTGAAATTGGTTCTCCGCATTTGACCCATCCCCTGGCGAAGCGGTGACCTGCAGATATAACTGCGGGCGGGAACTATTGGGTGGTTTAACCCCCCCCCCCAATCCAAACCCTTTTTAGAGTAGGGTTCGGCCATGGTTTTGAACTGACGACCTTCCCAGTTTTAGGGCGAACACTCCACCACAAGGCCACTGATCGGAATATCTGATCTTGTAGGATCTTACATCAGCAAGAAATAAGAAAAACCATATCTGTACGCTGTTATTTAATTTTTTTTCACTTATTAAATTTAACTTTTGCCTAAGAATTGCTTTATCAAGATACATATGAAGTTTGTTTTTTTAAAGAACTTGGTTAAAAATTGTCGAAACAAAATCATATATTTACCCCTTCACGGTTTCTTTGCTGATATTTGGGGAAAAAAGCTCCACTTTTTAGGCAGGAGAACTTTTTAATTGACGATGGCTGTGCTCAAATTCCCAAAATTGATTTATATATTTTTTTCTTTGAATCTTCTTTGGTTAAAGTCAACAAATAAATACAAAATCTCACATCGCTGAATTTGGTAGTGAATGAGGTGAATGTTGAAATTCTTCCTATTCATCTAAAATAATTAAAGAAAATATTTTCTCTAGTAGTTTTAGTTCAAATTTATAAAAAGGTTTTATGATGCAAATGTAGACTTTTCTTGGTGTGATGTTAATGTTTTAAACTCAAACTGTTAATAAAAGAAGTTTCATTGTCAGTTTTGAATCAGAAGACATGAGACTTTCACATGTTTAGCATGGAAAAAAAAGTTCTATATTATAGCAATTCATTCCGATTATCTTATCATCTATTATCAAAGCGTTCCCAGTGGTCTTTTAATCACGCTTATGCTGTTTTTAGCCAAAATAAAATAAAAACTGTTGTTTCCTAGGACAAAGTTTCTGCAGAGCAGCAGTGGTTCATCAGAAATTAAACCTCTTGAGCTGTGGGTGAGACTGTTAGTGTGGAGCAGCCCCGCCCCCCTTCCCTTCCCCATTGCTAAGAGTTTGGCGTAGGAAGCTTGCATTTTCTATACCACAAATACACAATTTTTCTAATGTTTCCCTCTGCTCCTGATTCACAATGATTTGAATCAAGAAATACTCATTTTCTCAATAACAGTCCTCTATTAGAGAAATGCAGCAAGAACATAGTAAAACACATTTTTCCTTAGAGTGGGTCTTGAATCTACAGGTGATGTACGTACAAATTTTTAATGAGTACGTGTTGCTTTGAAAAATTTTAAAGATAATTTGCCTCTTTGCATGCAGAACAGCTGAAGTTGTCTCCTTTTTGTTCCACACAGGAGGCCAAAACCAGCTTCATGAAGTGGCTGCAGACAAAGTCCAATCAAAATGCCGAGCTCAAGTTATCCAAGACGTCTTTCCGGCTAATGGCTTCCTCTGAAGGTAAAGAAGGTCCTGTATCAGCTGAAGGCTCTTTGGCCCTCATCACCAACTCCACGGGGTCACAGGAGGGGCCACACTTTAGTTTTGAGACCTACAGAAAACACCTGAAGAGCAGCCTTCTAGGAAACACCGTACTGTATGCAGAGGTCACCAACTCTACCATGGATCTGCTGGAAGGGTAATAGAACTTCATTTTTTTCCTATTTGATACAGGGGCCTAAACTTCTTCTTAATTGTACCATGGAGGAAATGACTATTTGATCCCTCGCAAATTTTGTAGATTTGCCCACTTAAAAGAAACTGACAGTCTGTCATCCTAATGGTTTATTTAAACAATGAGAGATAAAAAACAAAAAAAAATCACAAAGAAAATCAGGAATGCATATTTGCATTTTATTGAGGGTAAATAAGTATTTGAACACTCTTTCCGGAGTTTAGTTTTGTGGCTAAACCCTTATTAGCAAGCACAGAGGTCAGACCTTTGTGGTAGTTGATGAGCAGGTTTCTGCACGTATCAGGAGTAATTATGGTCCAGTCTTTTTTGCAAAAGTCATTCAGATTTGGTGGCTGTCGCTTGGCAACTCTGAGCTTTAGTTCTCTCCATAGGTTCTCTATAGAATTGTGGTCCTGAGACTGGTGGGAGCACTCCATGACACTGATAAGCTTCTTCAGCCATGCCTTGTTTGCCGTGGCTGAATGTTTTGGGACATTCTCCCATTGGAAGACCCATCCAGGGCACATTTTAAGCCTCCTGGAGGAGAAAAGGAGGTTCTCATTCAGGATTTGACAGTACATGGCTCCGCCCATCCTCCTAAAGATATGGGGAAGTAGCCCTGGGCAGAAAAATGTTTCCCCTCTCTGTGCTTTACAATGGAGATGGTGTTCTTGGGGTCATAGGCAGCATTTCTTTTCCTTTCAAACACAACAGGTTGAGTTGATGCCAAACGGCTCAAAATTGGTCTCATCTGACCCCAGTACCGTCTTCCAATTCCTCTCTAAATCCTGAAAGGGTTCATTGGTAAACTTCAGGCCGGCTTGCACACGAGCTTTCTAAAGCAGGGCTACTTTGTTAAACCATTGTGACGTAAGTATTACCAATGGTTTCCTCTGTGACAGTGGTACCAGCTGCTTTCAGATAATCAACCAACTCCTGGTGAATAGTTTTATATTTCTCACTGTTCTCATGATCACCGAAACCCCAGCAGGTCAGATCTTGTTTGGATCCCAGACCTATAGGTGAATTGATAGTCATGTTGTAGCAATAGTTTTGCCTTAGCCTCCAGCTTCTTGCTGATGGGTTTGTATTCCATTCCGGTCTGGTGCAGGCCTGCAAAGTTCTCCCTTAAATCCACCGAAGGTTCTTGAGTCTTTTCCATGTTGGAGAGTTTGGAGTCTGACTGATGGACTGATTCTGTGGACTGAAGTCTTTTCTACAGGTGATTAGTTCAAACAGATGTCTTCAGTTCAGGTGACAGGTTGATTAGGAACGTTTATCTGGTCTGTGTGAACCAGAACTCCTCATGTTTAGAAGGGGGATCAAATACTTATTTTCCACAATAAAATGCAAATCAATTCTTGAAAGTGAACTTTTTTTTTAACTTCTAACTGTCCAACAGCTGGGCAGACAGATGAGAGCTGAAGGCCTCTTGTGTTGGACATATTTTACTTTAACAACAGGGGTTATGAATCTTCAGACAAACCAGAGGAATGTCTGAATAAACCCCTTTTGTAATGGAGGCCAAACGTTATTCATTTTAATCATATTTGAAAATCTTTTGAGTTGGACCGGACGGAAAAGGAAAGGGGGGAGGAAGAGAGAGGGACATTAGAGAGGGGGGGATAGGAGAGTGATTATGGGGGGGGGGGGGGGGGTAAACCCATGAAGCAGCATAAAACAACAAGTTACTGGATGTTTATCATCACAGTGAGGTTCAGATGTAATACACGTCTATAAGACCAGGGCCTTTCCACACACACACTCAAATGTTATAAACACACCTGTTGGCTCCAAAAATGTCCACATGTCAACATTTACACAATACAGATAATGTTCACACACGCATACTTATGCCTTTAAGCCTTTAAACCAACTAGTGTGAAATATTTAATTCAGTCACACAAACTAGTAATGCCAAAGTGAGCTAACACCTCTGCTCTAGTGAGTGTTTATGTTCTTCTAAAATTAATGATGGAATGTGAAAAGAAGGAGGGAGAGTGCCCAGCCATCCCCACACCAAGACCCCCAGCCGCAGCAGCCGCGGCAGCCAGAACCCCCCAACACCACACGGCAGCAGATAGAGAACAACCGTCCCCCCAGGCAATCACATCCGCCACCCAGGCCAGGGCCAGCAGGACCGGCACGGGGGCCCCCAAAGTGAAATTTTCTTGATTCTTTTTGTGATTATTTTTTCTTTTATTTTTTATCTCTCACTGTTCAAATGAACCAAATAGGTTTGGAGACTCCATTTTTTTAGGTTGACAAACCAACAAAATCAGCAAGAGATCAAATGCTTATTTCCTCCATTGTAATTCAGTTAGTAGTTTGTTGTGGTAATTAATGTAACTTCACCTTAAGTGAAGACTTTGCTTACTAGAACGAGGTTCATAATGGGTAGATGGGCTCTAAGTGGTCCTGAAGAGGGATCTGTGTTTGCAGCACTTCAGTATCAATACTGTATGTGTTCAGATGAAGGCCAGCTGTGGGTCTTTGTGGTTTTATGACGTGCAGTCCAATGATTATAATGATGATGTAAAGTATGTTATTAAAGACAAGTGGATGACTTACATCACTAAGACCTAAATACGAAAACCACAGCCTGGTAGTGGTTTGAAATATGTTAAGGTACCAACGTCCCTATCATGGCTTGAAAACTACTTTTCTAAGCTACCTTTACATCTTTTACTGCTGAGTCGCTTGTTTTCTTTCTATTTACAAATATTCAACAAATCTGTGGACATAATCTTATTATGGACCAGACACACTTACAAGGTTCAAGCTTGAAATCAGGCATTGAGTCCCTTTATTTCCAAAATGTATGAAACGTGGGAAAGCTGCTGCGCAATAGTTTGTAGAACAAATTCATAACAAAGTCTGTGAAATGCTGCAGTTTAGTGCATGAACTGAAACCAAAAATGGGAAATCTACATTTATGAACATTGCTGTTTGTCTGTCAAGTTGAAATTGAAATGTTGAGTGAAATTCATTTAATTCAATTCAATTCAATTTTATTTGTATAGCCCAAATTCACAACAACAGTTGCCTCGATGGGCTTCATACAGTCTATGTACAGTTTATGTACAGTCTACATAAACACATTTATGTAGACTATTTTGACAAACCATACTGTAGACTTTCTAGAAATGTTGTGTACAGTTCAGGACTTCAGACTGTTTATTCTGGTTGGACAAAATTTTATGATACATTTCAACAAAGTCAAAATGTTCTTTAGATGCAACTAGCAATGTAGGGTGACGCAGAAATCAGGAAAAACGAATTCTGACAACTTAATCATATTTTAAAAAAAACACTTAATGTGAAACTGATAGTTGGTATTTCTTTACTAAATATTTTTATTAAGTTTTTTAGCCCTAAAGTGTAAAAATCAAACGTGGAGTGAAAAGAGTGAAATTGAATTAACCATCTTTAGAACAATTAGATTTTTAGATTGTAAAACAGCAAAAGAAAATGTTCTTATTTCTCTATTGTAAGTTGGAAAACAGTATTAACCTCAGCCACAATGTTGCTCTGATGTGAGACTCCATGTCTGTATGATTTGCTGGTATATTTTTAATCTTTCTAAATTGATGTGAGAAGTCAGTTTTTCCTTCTTTACATTTCAAAAATGTTCCCATAACCACGAAAGTTTGGAGAATCTGATGAATAAGTTGGGGTTGCGAGGTTGAGACATTTGGTGACCCTACCACAAACGGTCAGCAGATTTATTTTTTATGTTATTTTTTTTTTACCATAATGAAAAATCTTTGGAGTTTAAAGTCAGATTTTTTAACAAAAGAAAATCGATTTTCTAACACTTTTCCATATCTATCCGTATTGCCAAGTGGCTCCTTGATTTTCCAGCTGCCCAGAACCAAACGCGCCTCAGCAGAATGATGTGATTAGCAGAGATCTGAAGATGGCCTAATCTATCTGCAGAGACTATAGCCCTCTGGGGCTTCCTCCTGGACATGGACTCTGGAGAAAAGCAAACATTTTAGGTTGTCAGACTGTTATTTTTTTGTGCATCAAAACAGCAATTAAAAAAATCTGCTTCCTTTGAATTCTTTGGGTTCTGGGACTGATCTCAGATGTTTGAAAAGTATGTCAGAGCCTCCAACCCAAGGTGCAGTGGCTGACTTTCTATAATCAGTATATTGCAGTACTTTCTTCAATGTAGTACCCTGGGATATATAGTTTTTTAGGGCGTAACCAGCACTTTAGGTGCTGGTTACGCCCTATTAAAACAATAAAAATTCTGAATGAATAAAAGAATACAAAAAAGATTTGATTGTATATAGACCAAAAAGGATACTTTTAGTTGTGGATAAGAAACTGCATTGGGGTGTATTTTTTTCACTATCAAAATTTGGAAATAAAAAACATCTACAAAGTAATTAAAGAGCTTAAACTAAAATATTGGCTTTATTTTGAAAAACTTGTAAAAAAAATTCTGGAGGAAGATTTGAAGGTTAACAGGTATGTTATCTGGATATACACTGTACATGAGAAAGGTTTTCTCAAATCAAAATTCAAAGCCTGAAATCTTAAAATACATTTTAGTAAACAGTTTTTAAAACATGAACTAAAAAAATAATCCATAATTTATAATGGTTTGCCCTTAAATCCCCCTGTTGGTGCTATTTGTGATATGAGGATGAATAACATGTTGCACATTTGGAAATGAATGCATTACTTAATTCACATGTTGTCATCCCCGCTATCATCACCTTTTGACGTACACATGTATAAACATGTGTACAGCTCTTCAAAGTACAGCAGGGAGTGCTACCTCAAAGAACTGCTCAAAATATTGCAAAGTTTTGATAGGTAGAGATGATGCAGCGGCAGCTCCTTACAGAGTTAGAGACGAGGGACAGACAATGCACACATTGGGTCTCAGGTATCTCTGAGAGAATCTGATCCTTGGATCTTTACTAATGAGCAGGTCGCAATGGTTGAGCAGGTCGGACGGCAACAAAATAAACTCGAAATAAACTCTAAAATAGACACAAACTCTCCAGAAAGCCCATCTTTTAAGGCACGCTGCAGCCCTCTGCTCTTGAAAACTTTAATAAGTAAACTACAAGAAATATCTGATGCATTGCTCTTGAATCCCTTAAATATTGCTCTTAAATTTCCCTGTTGGGAATTTGACAGGTGTGAGAGTACAGCTATCTGATTTAGAGATAAAGTTCATGGTTGATTAAAGTTGTAGTTACCTTTTCTAACTGTATATAGCAATTGATATAATATTTCAAACATACACGTTTCTGAGACCCCTATCTTATTAGCATGATTGAAACGTTCCTTAAAAACCCATTGTATATAACTTGGTCCATGTTTGCTGTCCTGTAGTTTATCAGCTGTCCACTTGAGGCAGTAGAAGGCCTTTTTTTGGTAATTTCAAGATGGAAGCTTCTATGAAATCTCAAAAACACTTTTGACAGGAAGAAGTTTAGCTAATTTTCAAAACTTTATAGGGCCATTAACTCATCTATTGTTATTCGCTTTTTAAAATGTCTACTTGATGTATTAAAATAATGAAAACATTGTTGATAATTAATTCTTTGCAATAAAGTTACATCATGTTAAAAATATGTGGCTCAAATTAGAGATGGTGAGTAAACAAGGTGCTTTTACCTTAAACACATGTCAGTATTTTTGCATCATAAACAAAAGGGTTTAAATTTAATTCCAGAAAATTAATATTTTCTGTCAGTTCGTTGATTTAGTGGGCTTTACAGGGTTAAAATCTTAATTTTAGATGACTTTCTCATCTGATGCTCATTTCTGCTGGCATTTCGGCCACCAAATTCTTTGAACTGAGTGGTCCAGTTGTTTAATACCTTCTGAAAAGTTCATCTTTATCTTTAGGTTAATCATTCTTGACTGCTCACCCCACAACTGATGTTTATTTGTAAACCACATTGGCTGGCGATCCTCTTTTTTTTTTTTTTTTTTCCCACTTCCTGTCCTCCTACAAGGTCTCGTCCTTGTCTGTGTCTGCGTTTCTTGGATTTCGTGCGTCGGTGCGGCAGGGTAGACGGGCTGGAACTAATTTATTGCCTAAGTGACCTCACCACAGCAGAGGGAAGTTGCTCCTAATAGACGTCTTTGTCTGCATCCACACATGTGAGCAAAAGTGGCCGTTGAGTGGGTCAATCAGGCAGCAGGTGGCAGCAATTAAAACTGTCATAAAGTTTGAAAAATGGAGTGCGGAGCAGCGCTGAGCTGATTGGAACAGACGTAGTTGTCATTAAGGTTATGCGGAAAGTAAAGCAGGGCGAGCGGGCGGGCCGACTCGCCCCAAACGTGTTGCTGCAGTTCGATTTCCCGGCTGATGTTTGAGATTCCACATGTCCCTTTGGAGCAGCCTTGATTAATGTTATTATTAAGGAATGTCTGTTTTATGTCTTCAACTTTTCTTCATACTTGATGTTTAAGAAAAAAAGAAAAGAATAGTCCACTTCTGCAGTTTCAAACAGATGAAAATAAATGTTGGATTTAGAGAAAAGCTGCAATGAGCCTGAAAAATGTCACTTTTATATCGTTTAGTAAATACTTATGAATGATACCCTAATAAATCCTTTTCATTTTATGTTTTAAAATATAACATGAATTATTTTATGTATATATTTAGCATTTTCTACAACCCATTTTAACATCTACGTTCTACTGTTTGAAGTCTCTATTTGTATGGAGTATTTGGCAAAAGCAGATTTCTTTTTTTGTTTTACTGATATAAGTTGAGCAAATTGTTTTATTACATGATAGAAATGTCAATGTTCCCGGTAGTTTTTTATGATTATGCCACTTTTGGACACAATTTAAAAGCCTGTGTTGTTTTCTAGGACATAGTTTCTGCAGAGCAGCAGGAGTTCAGTAGAAATTCTCCTCTGAGTTGTGAGTGGGACCGTTGAAAACGAGGTACCCCACCCTTCCTCCCCCTTCCTGTTGCTGAGAGTTCCTGTTACATTTTCCGCTTCTAGCTTACAGCCCCTCATACCCCTAACCTGACATTACTGGTGCAACAAAAATGGCAAACAATATCTGAGCTACAAGACTTCCATGGATCTAGTCGTCTTCAAGCTTATGCATCAGAATGGAGCAGATCCGGCAGCTTTTGGCTCGCCCAGCGTATTTTCTACGTAACAACTGGGGTCTTTTTCTAATGACGTTTTTTTTTTTCTGCTCCTGATTCTGAACAATTTGAATAAAGAAATGATCAGAAATTAAATTTTAAGCTTATTTTTCCTATTTAACAAACTCCATCATCAGGAAAATTCCATAATTACACTTTGAAAACACAATTTTCATTAGCATCCGGCTTCATTTAACATCCGGTTTGCTGCTGGACAGGTTCTCAGAGTAGGGCTGCACTTCAGAATAAAGAGTATTAAGGTAGTTTTTAATCATTTACTTTTTTTTCCATGAGAAGGACAATCTTAATTTAAAAAATAAAATCTTAACCAAAAAGCTTAACAACAATAACAAAAAATTAATTATTTCTAACAGAGCACTATCTTGTTCCCATCATCCTCATACTCTCGTGCTTCCATCTCCACTGTGGCTAAACCATTTTTTTTCATTTCATCGTGGTTTGAAAATGTGAATATTTTGACTGTGCTTGTGGTCGTTTCCCAGATTTTTACATAACTTCAAAATTCCAATTTTTTTTTCCTGCTTTTATTTAACTCATTTACCGTATTTTCCAGACTATAAGTCGCACTTTTTTTCATAGTTTGGCAAGGGGTGCGACTTATACTCCGGAGCGACTTATATTTGAAATAAATTACATTGTTAAATAATTTCACATGTTCGTTATTTTCACTGACAACTGCAAGAGGGCGCTCCAGGCTCGGAGTGGTACTTAGTGGTACTTTCATACTGTCAAGTGTGTTTGTGACCTGCGTGCTCCCACACTTAAATACAATTTATTTTAATTTAAGTAGTATTTTAATAATAATTATCTTTTTTCAGGTTAACAAATATGTATCATTTCAATACAAACATTTGTATAACATTTTAGAACATTTACCACTAATTATTTTTTTTTCTTTTAACCCAATACAACGTGACATATTAAAAAAAGGAGTCCAGCATTGAGCTTACCAGTAGCCCTTTAAAGTCCAAGTCCCACTCACGCAGTGGTTTTATGTTTATAAAGCAGGCACGTACTCAGTTTGTTGTTAACCTTAATGTAGCTATTTAGCCTGTTCTCTAACCCCCTGTTATTTTAAGTTGCCTTTCAAGGTGAGATGTATGTTCTTGGTCTCAGATTTTTTAAATAAATTTCCCGTCAAAGTGCGACTTATAGTCCAGTGCGACTTATCTGTGTTTTTTTCTACTTTATAATGCATTTTTGTGCTGGTGCGACTTATACTCCGGTGTGACTTATAGTCCGGAAAATACGGTACTAATAAATATGAATGCAGTGTCTTGATTACCGACTGATCATTTAACTGCTTCACTGTCATTTGAACCCAATTCCCTACAGGTACATTTTTTAAAACATTGTGAATTTTATAAGAAAAAAATTTTAAAAATTAAAACTTGTAGCCAAGTGAACCCCTGATTTTATTTGAAGGGATGCGGCCGTGGGAACAGCGGTTGCTATGGCAAACAGGAGCAAGTCGAGCCATTTTGGGGAAGGAGTTGCATCCGTTTGCTCTTTCAAAACCTAAATGCTTGAATTTTGATGGGAAGAACTGTTCGTTGTAATGTTTGCGACAAAAGCTTGTTAGGATTTCACCTTTATTTTGCTTTAAGAACCACTGAACGGTACAAAACAGGGAGATATTTAGGAGCAACAACCACACAAAGTATGAAGGAAAAACACTTCAGGTGTTTGTCTAGTTTGAAACTTTAGACTAGTTTGTGACAGTTCTTTTGTTTAATGTGTTTTATTTTTTCCCAGTATTTTATACTAAAGACAAAAAGTCACATTTATTTTTCAAATCAGAGACACTGGTATCGTAGTTATCCTGATGATGAATGTTGAGTGAGACTGCTATTAAGGTCGTGTGAGGTGACGATGACAGAGCCTTTCTTCTATCTGAAGGATGAATGAGGCTTTGGGAGCATCCACAGACGTATCCCCTGAGCCTCCTGCAGGTCAGCCCCGCTCAAAATTGAGACGCGGATCAAAATGCTGCTTTAGGCCTTTGAGTGCTGAGCCTCAATAGCTGGCAGAGTGAGTGTTTGTTCAAGGTATTACTGCTTTGTATGGCCATGAATTGCTAATAATGGTCATGGGTAGAGTTCTCACAATGTCGCACCAAACTGGAATTTCAATCCTTTTCACAGGATGAAAAACCTGAAGACCGGGGAGGGAAGGGGCATCTGTTGCTTAGGAGGCAACGGCCGTTTGATTTGTTTTGGGCCGTGTGGTGAAGCGTCCGACCGGAGTCACCGGGATGTGAATCTTGGTTTGAAGCAGCAGCCCCCTTTCTTCTTCAGTTTTAGGAAAATGTAATCCCACGTCGAGTATACCAAGCCTTGCAATCAAGATTACCTGAGAATTAGTGACAAAACTTTAAGTGAGACAGTTATATATGTGTATAAGCAGACTCTTATTGTGCTGCAGTCATTCCCACACCACTTCAGTCTCACTAAATCTAATCTGTGTATTAATCTTTAGGCTTTTAATGACATTCAAAGGTGTTTCTACTTCTTGTTATTTGTTCAAAATAAAGTAGTATTATCATCAGCCAGTTTTTGGGTGCACGTTTAACCCAAGTCCTTTACGTAGTTCGCTTTAGTCAGAATCATTGACTGTTGTGTCATCCATAGAAAATGCCTTACTTCCAGCTCCAACCACATGAAGTCGATTCAGGCATCATTTTTTGCATTAAGAATGCCGCCACGTTGGAGCCACGCTATGTCAGTGAGCAGTGATTGGTCCCAGTCGATCTGAATCAAAGTTTCTATGGCAACCACTCTTCACAATCAGGAATGAGCTTGTTGGAAGCCCACACCCCCATCACTAGAAAGCGGAGCTCAGGAGAAGCTGTCAATCAAACGTTCAATCTGAGGCATACTTTTTATTGGGGTATCTGATTGGCCAGTTTATAAATTAAGAACTTGCACTACATAAATAATATCGTGAAAAAAACAGGATAATCAAGAAGGTGTCAAAAAAATGTATCAGAGCAAGAATGTTTAATCTGACATAGAATGACTGCGTTATGGCTGTTTATTACTTAAAAGAAGTCTATTGGAATTTGGCTTTTTGAAATTTCTGTTTGGAACACGAGGGGAGGGGTCACTCAGTCCAGTTCTCATATACAGTCAATGATTTGAGAACAGACATGCAGAGGTTTTTTGGGACACTGTCACTGTCACTTCACTGAATCGATTAAATTCAACATTTTTTAATTCATGATCAGATTTGAAATCCAATTTCTAATTTTTTTTTAATTTTCCTCAACTATCACCGTTTTTTTCTTATTTAATGAAAGAGTTTCCGCATATTTATTTTGAAGTATAACTAAAGTGGAGCCAGCGGTTTCAAAAGTCTCTTACTAAAATGGAAAAATAAGCCTTTTTTCTACCACAGAGATACGAGAAAAGGCCTTTAAGGAAAATCAATTAGTGGATCTTCTGAATCCTTAAAACATCTCATAAGTGAGGACTGACTCTGTTTCAGTTTTTGTTTTTTAAAAGTCCTGTCCACGTTTGGCGATCATTGTTTTTGAAAAACACAGCTGTAGTAACAAAATATAGCATCAAACTTCAGGCCGATGGAAATAATCTGTTTATTTTTAAATATCTTCTTCAAAGTGAAACATTTTATTCCTTTTTTACTTAATAAAAGCTCATTTGAATAAGCTTAGATCGACAAAATAAAGGTTTAATGCATGTAAAGTAGTTTTTATAAGTTTATATTGTGATGGCGAAAACAGTGTTTTCTGTGATAAAGTGTTGAGTGTGCTTGTTAGGTGTTAAGAGCAGTTAACGGAGTGAAAGTGTTCAGTGGGAGAGAGGTTGGAATAAGAGACAGCGAAGAGCCCGGTCTGCTCCACTAAAGCTAATGATTCTTTTCCTGCTCTGCTGAACCCGATCCCTGTGCCTGGAGCGACTCCACCAACACGCCGAGCTTCACACTCTTGGAAACCCAGAAGCAGCACTTTGAATTCCTGTTTTTATTTCTCCTTCCAGCGTTTCTGCTCCTGGATGTCAAATGCAGAGTATAAGTGGAGCTACAGTGCGTTTAAATAGACACATCTTTATTCTCCTGTCCTATCTGCACACATAGAGTTGTGATTTATTTTTATTTTTAAAAGGGATTTTCTCTAAAGTGTCCTCCAGAAGACTAAAAGTGCAACAATAGAGAGGTGTTCATTACAGGAAATCATGTTTTTTAAAGCAGTGGGGCTGTTTTGCACAGGTCTTGGCACCCGCAGTTTGTTTTGACAAGCGAGCCCATATTGAACTTGACAGTGTTTTGAATTCAGACTTGTTTCCTGTGAAAAAAACAGGATAGGTTTTGGTGCTAAGAAAATAGATTCCTAATATTTGTGGTAACAGGTTTGGCCATAAAAATCAAATTGGCCCAGTTGACCTTAAATCTCTCACTGGCAATTATCAAAAATTGTAAGCAGATGCCTAAATGTCCTCATTTCTTATTCTAAGGAACATGTGGTGCAGCGTTTGACTCCATTTTTGTGTCCAGTGGAGGCGTCGGTGCTGGTTTGGAGTTCTCTAAGCCTTTTTTTCCCTGAACCCCCATGAAAAGCCTAGCATTTTGTTGGTTTACTTTAATAAAATGTCATCTAAAAGGATTATATTTTGAGGGAATCTTTTGACAAAAATATGCCAAACAAATTCCCTCCATTGTTATTTTATTTGTCTTTTCCTTGTGCTGTTGGCTTTTTGTGCTTTCATCCAACTGATGAAAGATGAAGGAAGAAGTAAGAAGAAATTTTTTGCTGATTTAAAGTTCCTATTAGCGATTTTAAGAGTGATAAATTCAAAAATGCACTTAAAATCTAATCTTACCTGAGCCTGACAGCATTTAACAAACAAAACCCAAGGTTTAAGGCAGAAATTAGAATGATTCAAGCTGAATGTTTTTTAATTTTGGAATCTACATTTGAAGAATTCATTTTATCCTTTATTACAAAAAGCATTTAAACATTTAAAGTATCTTTAGGAAGAAAATGCTGTCATTGATAGCTGTGCTTATTTCACCAGATTTAATTAAAAGATTCTGCTTATCAAATATATCTTACTTTTTTTTTTATCTTAAAAAAAAGTATTCAAGTTTTCTTTCATTGTCGTGAATTAATCTTATCTTAAAGTGCAACAAATGTAAGCTATCTTTTTTAACTTTGATTCAAAATAATCGACTGAATGCTTAGCAGTATAGCTTGAGATGAGGAAATGAAAAAAGAATTCAGTCTTTTTTTAATGAATAAACAACAGAGTGCAAATCAGGAGAAAATATATCTGAATTTATTGTAATTTTTTCCCCTTTTGAAGTCCTGAGTTTGCTTCTGGGCTGTAAAATATAAGTTTTTTACGGATTTGAAATAGAAAAACATGACAGAGGAAAAATAGATTCCAAATTTAAAACATATCTAATCATAAGAGGGAAATTATTTAAAAATAAGATTAAATTGAGGGCAAAAATATGGAAGAAAATGTTAATTTACTGTCTCCTTTTTCTGGAACATCAACATTAAACATTAAGAAATCAATCACTGTCAGATGTTTTTGATATTTATTGATAAAATGATGTTTTTTTTCTCTGTTATATTAATATTAATTTATTTTCTGCTTCTTTTACAACAGAAATTTCAATAAAACAATATCTTATGGTGAAAACCACAATAGAAAAAGGGACATTTGTTTGTTCTTTTTATAGGTAAACAGTCAGGAGAGCAAGGTTATTCCTGTGATCCTCAGCCGCTCTGCAGTTCTTAAAGCAGCTGCGTCTCATTGATCACTTCCAATAAGGCCATTTTTTAAATGATCATTTCAGCTGTTTTCTGCTCAACAGGATTACCTCAATTAATCACATTTCCAGATTAGCTTCTTCTCCCTTATTAATCCGCCCCGCGATGCTGATGGTTGATCAATGCAAACGCGTTTAGGTTTTGCAAATCCTGTTTCAAAGATGAGCATTGATGGCAGAAATAATCTTTTTATCTGGAAAGTGAGAGGGTGTTTTAGGAGGGAGGGTAAGTGGCTTTCAGAAAAATGTGTGTCAGTTAACCTAATGGTTCCAATCAATTCATCATAGATTAGTATTTTTCCCCATTTTTTCTGCTTGAAACTAAGAAGAAACAGCTGATTTGAAGACACCAGAGAAATGGACTTTATGCCCTTATGCTTTTATCAGTAGACTCTTACTTGGGGTTTTGGAGGCACTTCCTGTCCTTTGACAAAAGCATCCCTCACCAAGCCTCATCTTGAATACCATAGCCTTCTATAGATGATGCTTGGATGTACTCCTAGATGCACCAATAGCAGCTGTTCTCTTAAATTGTTCTCTTAATTTAATTTGATCAACCCTGGCCAATGGATATATGTATAAAGTGATGTATCAGTATCTCCTGCAGCACTGTTGAGTACAGACTAACCCTTTTGTGTATGTGAAGCGTGTCTGTCTTACTTGATCATCACAGTTCTGCACCAATCCTTATAAAAACTTGAATAGAGGTAAAAATTATTTTTTCACTTTTACAAATATTCAAAGCTCAAAATGAAACAAAGCAGCAGAAGCTGTGTAAAAAATGAAATAATTGTGTAGAAATGCAGGTTTGTGCAGTGCTGCAGTAGTTCTTCAGAAATTCGCCTTTAAATTCTTTTGTATTTGTCCTCCATGAGAACGATTTTTCATGAGAAAAATGCTACAAGAACATATTAAAAACACCATTTTTATTGAAATGGGTTTTAAAGTTAAGGTGTGCAGTGTTCCTTTGCCATATAACGGTTCACTTTTCGTGATCTCGCTGCTTCGTGGATTTTATTCAGTATAATTTTTCATGCCTTTTTTTTTTGTTCTTGGTCCTGATTGGCTGAATTGTCAATCAATGCAGAATGCATTCAGTTTTCCAAATCTATATAAACATTTGATCGCAATCTGATCTTTGCTTTCATTCTATAATACTGGACTTTTTTTTGTGTCAAGATTTGAACTTTGAGAGTTTAAACTAGAAAACAAATGTGTATAAAGTGTGTAGTGACGGGTCTTTCAGCTTTAAAACATCTATAATCCTACTTTGCAGATTTCTGCTATTTTGGGTTATTTTTAGAAGGTAACCACCGTGATAAAGTACGGATTACTGTAACTTTTTTTTTAAACATTTTCCACCAAGTGTGAAAATAGTCTTAAGGTTACCGTGACGAGGCCGTTTCTATAACACTATACAAGTGTCCTTATCTTTTTGTCCCCTCGTGCAAAATTTTTATTGTGATTGTTATTTATATCATCTCTGATAACGTGGTTCACAAATTCACTAAAACCTATTAGGTTATTTGCCGTCACTCAGGGATGGGAGCAGGATCTCTGTCAACGAGGTAAACATTAGCTGTAGACATGAATTATTTGGATTTGTGGCTTAATGGAAGAGTAACTGAAACTGGAAGATTGAAGGTTCAAATCCACATTGGAGTCATACCAAATCCCAGAAATGGGGACTAATACTTACACTCAGCCTTAAAACATGAATAGGCCCAGAGTGCAGCCGGGACTGCAGCTCTCCATTCTCTCAGGAGATGAGTAGAAAACACATTTAACAGCTGAGAGTTCTCTGTTTAGAGGGTCTCCCTGCCCCTCATCGGAGAAAAAAGCAATGTCGGAACTATCCAGCCCTACAGTTTGGACCCGGATGCCAGCTCAGACGAGGAAAAGAAAAATCTAGTTGTCAAAATGGGGCGGAGCACGGAGCTTGTGACCCGCCCAGCGTATTTGCTACATAGCAATTACAATCTTTTTCCTAAGCCATTTTTTTTATCTGCCACTAATTCACATCAATTTGAATAAAGAAATACTCACACTTGCCATTTTTAACTTAATTTGCTTAATATATGTCCTCCATCATCAGAAAAAGCACAATTTTAAAAGACCTGCAAAACAAGAGATCTCCAATTAAATGTTTCATGTATTTTTGCCAAAAGTTTTGTACTTTTATATGACAATATCACTTCATGGATCTCTCAGCTTCAATGCATAAAACAAGCTCAACCTGCGACCCATTTATGTCGCTCTGCTCTGTCAGCACACCACCAGACCACCATATCTGCCTGTTGAGCATGAGAGATAGATTCCTCTTCACTGTGAGTTTGCCCAAGCTGATTCACCAAAGGCTGCATTTGCATGACAACAGCACAAAGCCACTGCTCTCCTGCTTCTGCAGTTTCTTCATCTTTGTGGGGTAACCAGTGGTTGCTTTGCTTCCCTGGATAAGCTTTAATTGCCTTCGAAGGCGAGAGAATGTGCAAATATTTTCCTTTTGCTGTTTGGTAATAAGACACTCTTCAGCTTTAATGTTACGCTGCTGATGGAGCCACACTTGCTGGATTATCCTGTAAATGTCTGTAAAGAGTTTGGTCACCAGTGAAATGAAACGTCTTTGCTTTTGTCCCAGAAATGTGTTTTTTTTTTCTTTTTTCCTGAGTTGCATTCCGGTTGTTAATGGTTTTCACAAAAAAGTTCATTCAGATGAAGAGTTGATGTGCTTATATGTGTGCTGTTTAAAAGAACGAATGTTTTACGTACATTTACGTGTATTCTTTTCATTTTTAGAACAATGAAAACTATGATTATGATTAATGATTTAAAACTGAAACAAAAACAAATAAAAAAAGAAGCCGACTATTAAGCCAACTAACTGTTTTGCAGAAAATGTATACCAAGGTTTTCAGACCACAAGCCACACTGGATTTTAAGAAAATAAAAGATTTGAAGCAACAATCTGTCAGATTAAAATACTTTAAAATCTAAACCTTTCTGTTGCAAATTTACAATATTTTATTTTTTATATATTTATATATAAATTTATAATTTCATTGTGTGTTTTTTCTTTCAGCATGACTGTACACTCTCCAAAGGATGTGGGTTTAATAGCGATAGCTGCTCGTCAGATCCAGGGTAGAGGTGAGTCCTTCTGCAGACTCTAAGCCTGCAACAACCTTCAGGCCTCCAACTGTAACATGACTTTTTATCTGTGTGGTTTTGAAGAAAGAGTTTGATTGCAAAAGATTGAGAAACCGAATGCCAAAGCATAATGCTGTCAGACTGCTAGGACTTCTGCAACCCAAAAAAAACAAATCAAAATACATTTTTCATCAAAGGGGAAAAGTTAAATATAGGAATAGAGAGATTCCTGTGCTCTTTATAGCCTGTTCAAAACCTCCTCTAACCCTCAGAACTACCCCAGATCTTTGCAGCAGATTTAAAAATGAGTTGAAAAAAAATTCTCTCTGATTTTAGTACAGTGAGTCCTATGACTCACTGAAGCACAAGGAACTGACGGAGATCCCCAGATGGTTTCAGCTTTTTGCTGTGATTTCGACATGGATGTACTTTGTCGCGCGGTCTGCAACTATAGTCATTCTCAACTCAGCAAAGTTCAGTACCTCAGCCTGGCCAACATGACACTGCCAGCAGCTGTCTAGATCGATAATTCATATTCATTCCACCTGAACATTTTAGCTGAAATCAAGACTCTTCTTGGATGGAAATGTTTATCCATCTTGAGCCTAAACCCCATCTGTGACATCGTTTTTTTTACTTACATGTCTTACATTCATCAACACACCTGAGTTATTTTATTTATTATTATCCAATACTATTCTCTTTAAAGTATGATCTATTTTAAGCGTTCCCAGTTGTCTTTTAAGAACTTCCCAGAAATGCAATTTTGAGCTTAATTTCCTTTCTAAATGCCCTGCATCATCAAAAAAATTGTCACATTAAAAACACCAAATACACCGTTTTCATCAAAGTGGGTCTTCAAACTCCATAAAATGTTTTACAGGACAAAATTCATCAAAAAACTTCACCAACAGCCTGTTTTAAAGTTTTCAGAGTTGCTGATACTGTCCACATTTTCTCATTTGGTTCTGGATCGGATTCTGATTGCCATGTAATTTATTCATTAATTTAGGATGAAAAGTCACTGAATCGTTTTACCCTGAAATCCCAGGAGAGATTAGAAAAATAGATATGATTGATTTATGGACTGAATATTTTGTTAATTTCTTGGTTACTTTTTTTTTTTATTATTCCAAAGGTTAAAATGGAAGAAGCAGCTTTTTTTGGTTTTCTTAATGTAGGCCTCTCTGCTTCTCCGGTTGCAGGTCGGGGAGGGAACGCCTGGCTCAGCCCTCTGGGTTGCGCCATGTTCACGCTTCAGGTCCAAGTGGAGTTGAACTCCAAACTGGGACAGAGAATTCCCTTCCTGCAGCATCTGGCTGCTTTAGCTGTGGTGGAGGCTGTTTGCACTCTTCCTGGATACCAGGTTAAAACTTAAACGCTGTTTTATGCAGATGATGTTTTGTTTTAAACTGTTTAGATGCAAACAAATGCCTGGAAACACGAGCACGTATTCCTTTGCATGTTCTTTGGTGTCCCAACAAAAGCTAGACACTAGTCCATTCACCTTGAGATGGGGGGGGGGGTGTATAAAGTCAATTGCATTTGTCAAATCTGGTAGATAATGCACCCTTCCGTCTTTGGGCAAACAACTGAAACCTTAACGATTAAGCAGATAGTTTCCCATGTTCTGCTTTACGGCCTTCAGTCATGATCAGAATTTTGTTCATAGATTCAGTTAGAAAACAAATGAGGGGGTGACTCCTACTGTGCAATGTATCAGATGTTATTCTTTATCTCATTGGACATAATTGGCTTAACAGCAAAAGGTTTTAGACTCCAGGTATGAAATCAATAAATTTATTATCTTCAAACTAGATGGATCACTAACATACTTGAAAATTCCAAAAGGAAGCTATTTATTGTTTAGCTCTTTTAACTGAACACATTCACTCAAACTGACTCTTTAACTTTGTTTTTCTTGAATTTTCTCCTCGACAGGACATAGACTTGAGAGTGAAGTGGCCCAACG
Source organism: Oryzias curvinotus (assembly GCA_023969325.1). Taxonomy (NCBI): domain Eukaryota; kingdom Metazoa; phylum Chordata; class Actinopteri; order Beloniformes; family Adrianichthyidae; genus Oryzias; species Oryzias curvinotus. Next base: position 18,207,574 of record CM043719.1, on the reverse strand, counting down.
ACATCTATTACAGTAACTTGCTGAAACTCGGGGGAGTTCTGGTGACTTCCACTGTTCTGGGATCAACTTTTTATGTCCTCATAGGTAACAATTCTCTTCTCCCACATGTATGACTTCCAGAATGCTCCTGTATTTGGCCCCATCCATCTTCCCATCAATTCTAACCATCCTCCCTGTCCCTGCTGAAGAAAAGCAGGCCCAAACCATGATGCTGCCACCACCATATTTGACAGGGGGAATGGTGTGTTCAGGGTGATGAGCTGTGTTGCTTTCAAAGTCGAACATAACGTTTTGCATTGTTGCCAAAAAGTTTGATTTTGTTTTCATCTGACCAGAGCACCTTCGCCCACATGTTTTGTGTGTCTCCCAGGTGGTTTGTGGCAAACGTTAAACAACACTTTTTATGGATATCTTCTTGCCTCTCTTCCATAAATGCCAGATTTGTGCCGTCTACAGCTGATTGTTGTCCTATGGAAAGACTCTCCCACCTCAGCTGTAGATCTCTGCAGTTCATCCAGAGTGATCATGGGGCCAAGAAGCATGATCCAGAGTGATCATGGGGCTCTTGGCTGAATCTCTGATCAGTCTACTCCTTGTTTAAGCTGAAAGTTTAGACGGACAGCCAGGTCTTTGTAGAAAATTACAGTTTTATATCTTTATGTTTACAGCCTGAAATGTGGCAAAATTTTAAAAAGTTAAGGGCGCCGAATACTTTCGCTAGGCAGTGTATAAATGTGTTTGCCAGCAATTTATTTGAACATGCCAATTTATAAAATATGTGATCATTTGATCATATACATTTTTTGTTTTGTTTTTTTGGAAAAAAACCCCAAAACAATCAAAATAATCTAAATGGAGAAAAGCTGCTTTTAGTTTTACTCTGAAACCTATGGAGCAGCTGTTACATGGCAAGTTATAGGTAAAAAGACGGCAATGTGAGTATAAATAAATAAATAAACCGATGAATGAAGGCTAAAGCAGAGAACGCTCATCTGGAATGTTTTAAGGTGTTTGCTTGTGAGAATGTACAGGTGTGCAGTTTTAGTGAACATTTAGCACAAAAAACAGCGTCTGGCTACAATCTGTCAGCATGAAACCAAGTCTTTAGTTAAGGTAAAAAATGGCAATAAAGAAAGAGAATTGAGCATGCGTCTCCCTGCAAACCCACAGGTCTGTGTGTGAGCAAGGATTAGTGGTTTGAATCTAATTAAGATGTAGACGGGTAAGGCGTTGGAGGTCAGTGAGCAGTGGAGTGACTTAACCTTTGCGGTGGGTCAATATCAGCGTTCTGAGCCATCTTTAGGTTGGAGTCCAGCGGCTGCATTATAGGAGAAAAATGTATGCAGAGAAAGTGATGCAACACAGAAACATGTCATCACAGCAGCAGACTCATGAGCCTCAGCTGAAAACAAAGCTGGTTAAATTATGCATTTAAAATGTGTTTTTTTTCTTGCAATAATAACTAGTCTGGTTTAATAGAATCTGTTTACTAAAGAAGAAATGGAAATTAAAACCTGAATATTTCAGATCTTGAACAGAACAGACACTTTCAAAATGGTGTGGGGGGAAAATTCAGGGACTCAAGAAATCGGACCTCCTTTACCACCCTGACATTCGATTTATGACAAAAAAAACTCCCCACTGTACCCATTAGTCTTCATTCAAGTGGACAACGTTGTACATGAAAAATTCACTGCATTTCTTAATGACCATTTTAGAGAAAATGCTGCTGGAATACAGTTGATTTTTTATTTTAGACTTTTATTGTGTTATTGCTGATAATTTTTTTCTTTCCAATAGCTCCTCTTTTTCGTTCCCTTTCTTGAAAGGTCTTTCAAGACCTCAGTTGAAAATAAGTATAGTTTACTTAATCTGTCTTTCCTAGATAAATAAAGGTTAAATAAAAACAAACAAGGGTATGTTTGTATTCATTAAAACTAACAGGATAACTAAGAGTGCTGTATAAAGTATGCTTTACTAATATAAACCACTTTCAGTGTTTTTTACTCCAAAATTGACTTTAACCCCAGACTGGCAGCTGTTTGTAATGAACTTGCTTGACTTTGTGAGGTTATTTGATTAGTTTAAAATCCTTTAACTGCACTGAAAGAGTCAGACGGAGGAATACTTTTGCACCAGCTTGAAGTCCAATAGAAGCAAGCATAGATTTAAATATTATATTTTATCTTGTAAAATGTACAGAGCAATTTACACATAAAAATACATTTCCTGCTACTGTATTTAAGTGTAGCACTCTAGAAAAAGCTATGAGTACTTGAATCAAATTTGAATTGATGATCCTCAAGCTAATATTTGAGTCCACACTGATGTTAGTTGTACCTATAACCTAAATTGGTTTTATTTAAATATTATTTTTTATTTTTTTAATTCTGGATCTAACTGAAATTCATTTAGACTATGCTAAGTAAATGCAAATATAACTGAAGTTGTTGCTAAGTTCTAAGCAGAAAATCCAAAAAATGTGTCTTTAGATAAGCCTGCAGATGCATGGAACCAAAACTTCCTGTGAAAATGTGTCCTGCAGGCTGTGGCATCAACGTAACCAACAGCAACCCCACGGTGTGCATCAATGACCTGATCCAGCAGTACAACAGACAGAACGGCTGCAGCCTGGAGCCTCTCAGCTGCTCCTTGCTAATCGCTCGCACCGTAAACTGCCTGGAGACGCTCATCAGCCGCTTTCAGCAGGACGGTCCAGACGCCGTTCTGCCCATCTACTATAAGAGATGGCTGCATAGGTGAGTTCTGCAAGCGTCAGTCCTTTGGTCATAGATCTTCGTTTTTTTAGAAAAACGCATTTTTAACCAAACTCTAAATATTTTTAATTAATTAAATCAAATTTTGCCTTTTTTTAAACTAAAAGATGTTGACAGAATTTATTCAGTTATTTTCTCATCTGAGTAGCTTCTTTGGTTTTTGAATGAGCAGCTCTTGGATCGGCTTCGTACGTCTAGTTAAAAAGCAAAAGAATCTTCACCAAAAATTCACTCTGCAAAACAAAGAAAATGTCCGACCTGTTGGAATAAACAGTCAGAAACATTACTGGATCACTTATCGGTTTGTGTTTCTCACAGTTTTTAGTTGAGAATAAGTTTTATTTGGTCTTAAATCGATATTTCCAGTTTCTTGTTGGTTCGCTGACTTTCAGTTCTTTTCATGTTTTTTGAAAAGTTCTTCTGATTTAAACGTGTATATTTTTGTTTATTTTTAAGGTAAATTTCAAATTTCAGAGGTCACTAGGATGCAGAGCTGTTAGTGTGTTAGTTATTATCAGTAGACTTAAAATGCATAAAGTTGGCATGAATTTTGTTAATAAAAATGACTTTAATTCCTGGCTTATTCACAAAGGCGCTCACATATAACATGGGTTTTAAACTGCTGGTTTTGTTAGCTCTGAATGTCTCCTCATGGTTTCCTGCCAACTCTCTATTTTGGCTCATGAGCACACAGGTGCATTTATGAGCGTTTATCAAGTTTCTTCCTCACCTTTTCTCTTCTATATGTCTAATGCCACAGGTCTTTTTTTTTAAATGCTCAGTTTTCTTCAAAATGTGCTCTCCACTTTGGCGATGTGTGAATAGGGTTTTTGGTTTTGTGATATTGTGGCGTGCTGACACGTGACTTTGTGTTCCATCAGTGGAACTCACGTGCGTCTCTGGAGCGATGAAGGACCGCAGATGGAGGTGGTGAGTCTGGATGACAACGGCTTCCTGCAGGTGTACAGTCAAAGCCAGGGTTTGGTCTCCTTGGAGCCTGATGGGAACTCGTTTGACATGCTGAGGAACCTAGTGGTCATCAAGCGGCGCTAAGAGCAACATCCCACATATCTAGCACATGCAGCACTTCAGGAAAGAAACGGACATTTAGACAGTTTACTTTTATTTGTCATTTCTTTACTTGGTTACAGCATGTTGAAGTGACTCTTTTTGAAGAATCACCCAGAGTTCCAAGTGTGAAGCACAAACCATGAATGTGTTTTAACCCCAGTTGATTCACATTTCAACAGCAGTGGGAGATGGTGAGCATGCTCACTCCAGAGGTCGTACGTGCAGCTGAAGCATCCTGGACTGCTCTGCTTTTCACAGAAAGTGTTTTCTATGCACAAACACAACTGTCACAGGATGTCGCCAAAGAGAGCCCAGGCATTTTCAAAATAAAATTACTCAACTCAGATTATTTTTTCACATTCCTATGATGCCTGGCATTAAGCTGAAGTCCATCCCAGCAAAACATTACAGAGAAATCTAATAATATAGTAATATATATATAAATGTGTGTCTTTATAGCAAGTTTAGTTTGAATAAATAAAGGCAGTTTGTATATTTGCAAAAATGCTGGTCAGACATTCCTGAAGAACCTAATTTCTAACCGAGACACACGTCGAATGGAATTCATGGAAGCATTTTTCAGCCAATCGTCTTTGATTGGCAGCAATACTGTAGACAACTGGAGGGATGGGTAGATGCATAAATGTACACAACACAGGTTGTTGCTTTAATTGCTAAGTGCTGCAAGGATTTCAACCTCATTAACCACTCAGATGACCTAAGCTGAGCATTGAAAAAGAAAACTGGTGTTTTTGGAGACTTTGTGGCGTGATGTCGCATCAGTACTTTATTTTTCATCACAAAAAAAGGTTGTTTCAGAAAAAAAAGGTAGTTTTCAGTTTGGGATAACTATTTAAACATTCTTTAAACTTGAATTTTAGAGATATTTATTATGGCAGCATTTCTAAATGCTGCTGCTTCACAATTGACTGATAATATGTTTGGGTCAAAGAGCACTTGAATGAACGTACCTAATAAAGATTATGTGTGCCATAGTCAACAGTAAATAAATATTTTTATGATATATTGTATATTTAATCGTTATTGGGGGAAAAACAGGAATACATTGTTTTAAATGAACAGTGATCATTAAAGGTTTGGTGTTAAATAAACATTTTTTGAAAAATATGCGTCTCATTTCTTTTACTTTTCTATCTTAGTCAAATTTCCGTTAAAAACAGTTTGTCAAACAAATAAACATTACACACATCTGCTTTACTTTCAACTTTATTTTAACTTCTTTAAATTAAATGCCCTCCTGTACTTGACAGTTTATTTGTCGCACCAAAATGAACTAGGTGACAAGTTGTTTTGGAGAAAATTGTTTTTTACATTTTAAAGCCCCACTCCTATCATGTATTTTAAAAGCCTTTCCGGTGATGATGATAATTTATATCATTTATGATTATGCAGTTTTTGATTATGCAGTTTTCTAGGACATAATTTCTGCAGAGCGGCAGTAGTTGATGGGTGCGGAGCAATCCCACCCCCCTTCCCGTCACCCATCTGTTTAAATGCTCTCCTGCTAGTTTACAGCCTCTCTCACCCCCAACTTTACATTACAGGTGCAACAACATATTGAAGTTTTTAGCTATCCAGACGTACAGTTTTGATCCAGATTCCAGCTCAGACGAGAAAAACAAAGACGTACATGGATCTATTCGTCTACAAGTGCGATGGGTTAGATTGGAGCAAACCCGCTTTTTTTCAAATGTCATTCTTTTGGTCTGTTCCTGATTTACAACAATTTGAACAAAGAAATATTCAGAAATGCAATTTTGAGCCTAGATTTCTTTATAGATGTCCTCCATCATCAGAAAAATTGTGTTAAAAACACCAACAACACCTTTTATATGAGTGGGTCTTTAAATTTAATTTGTACAATGTCTTAAAAGGTTTTCAAAATAGGGATCATTCTCCTTTCATAAAAGTAAGAAAAAAAATATTTTCTAATCAGTTACATAATTTTATAATTTAAAGGAAAAGTGTAACTCCAGTGAAAGTAATTTGTTTCTGCATCCATCAAGTGACTTTTAACAGATGGTAAAAACGGTTTTAACAAAATCAGAACATTGTTTCAACACAATTTAGTCTTTATTGTTGCAAATAATTATCAGGCAAATCATCAACAAAAAACAGTTTGAATATTATGGTGTGGGATTTTTTTCTGTTTTTTTTATTAAAACACCTTTTTGACATGAAGACAAAGAAGTTCATCCAACATAGAGAGGCAATAAATAAAGACTAAAAACAGAGCAGCCCTGCAACATGTCAAATGAAATGCTGGCTGGCTTCATTTTTGACTTTATTTAATTAATTTCCTATGTCAATATATATGGATTTAAAATTTTAGTTAACCTTTTAATGCCTGATTTTATGTCTAGTTATGAAAAAATCTTTCAATAATGTTTTTGCTTTCATGTAGATGCTAAATTAAGGTACTTTTGGAGCCAAAATGGTTTGTCTTTATTGGATCGAAACATTCTGAAGCCATCAGAAGAGAAAAAGGGTGAACAAATTTATACTTTGACCTCATAAGGATGTTCAGATGTCATGATAAATTATTTATTGAATTCCATTCCAAATTATCCTTCCATATTCCTTTTGCTTTGAAAATAATCTTGCTTTGATTCAGTATGTTTCCTGTCAGAGAGAATCTAAATACTTGAGATAAAAAAAAAACAGGAGACCTTGTCAGCAGATGTAGGTCTTCACCTAAAACAGTTTTAATTTTACAGATGCCAGAGAAGTGAGAAAATTAAAGTAACAAGGCAACAGATATTCATGCCCCACTGCTGGTTTGTGGTGTTAACCCTTGTGCTATCTTAGATGACCCCACCCTTACATTGACGTGTTCTCCCTACCATGACAAAGGTGCATGAAGGTGGAAAATTTTCATGTAATCCATTGAACCAGTGAAGATCACAAATCATTGAAGAAAAAAGGTTCAGAGCACTGTCTAGTGTGTCTAGATGACCCAACTTCCAACGGTAAAGTCCCTAGGATAGCACATTAATCTGATCAAGTTTAAAATTTTTTATTGAACCGTTCAGGTACATCATCTGCAAAATGTATTTACATCAGCCAGTCTGAAAAAAAAAAAACATTTCATATATGTCAAATAAACAACTATTTCAATCAAAATGTCAATTTTTTCGGATTAATGGAGGTTCTGACTTTTGAGATGATGTGTTCCAAAAGGTTAGTTTTTGCTTGAAATGTAAAAAAGACAATGTTCAAAATGAATCATAAATAAAAAGGATTTGGGACTCGTCCACCGTCGGTCACCTCTCGTTTGTAATGATGACAGAAGTGCCGCTGTAGTGCGGGGCCTCTCTGTGGATCTCGGGGGATGAGCAGGTCCCGGAGCTATGGCAGCGGTAAGAGGTCGTGTCTTTGCCGTGGTAACCGCTAGCATCTGCTGAACAGCTGTTGAAAGGGTTCGCTTTAACAGAGCGCTGTTTGCCCAAAGTTTGTTGGAAGTTAAAGGTCGTGCTCTGAGTTCGGTTTACTCCTATCTCCCCAGCGTGAGTCAAAGTCTGTCCGTCTCCCTCGGCCGACCTGTCCTGTAGCTTAGCAACAGCTCCAAACTGATGCAGGGTATTTATTGGGGGTGGGTATCTTACAGCATGGTGGCTGTTGGGGTTCTCTGTCATACAGAGTCTTCTTCTCTGCTCCATTTGTGCAGCCTGAGAATGGTCCACGCTATTCAACCGATCACCGCTAAGCTCTGGATCGACTCCTGTTTTATGTCCGATCTGCTGGTTTAGGCGTTCCCTGTCCTTGAAGGAAGGAGATCGGTGAGAATAACAAACATTGGGTTCCTTACTGAGAGGTTTGAAAGGATCACAGGGTTCTTGCTTCAGGTTGCTGGCAGTAGGATGGCCTCTGCCGCTGGAACAATCAAAGGCGTATCTTTGCTCAGCTGTCAGGTCGAGACCTGAGAAAAAACCCAGAAACTTGTTCAAGGGAGTGCCTGTGCCTTCAAAATTTATTCTATTGAAGCTGTACCTTTGTAGCTGTTGAAGTTCCATCCAAGAGATTCTTGTAGAGAGCCAAAGATTTTTTGGGAGGATTGAGAGGTGGTTGAGTATGTAATCTGGCTCTGAGGATCCGGGCGCTGATGGTTGTAGGGATAGTGGAGGTTCAGGTGGTACGCTGGGCTGTAGGAGATCTGAGCTGCTTTAGGGGGCAAGTTGGAGCTTCTCTTCCCACCAGTTGTCATCAAACATGGAGATTTCTCCTTCCAATGCACCTTCAGTAAGAAAACGTGAGCTCATAAAAGTCTTATGCTATTCAGCATGTGGGCCAATGCGACCATGCTCAAATATCTTTATTCTACAGGCTCCTGCCACAAAATCAATTACATGTGGCCAAAAAAATGTATTTAGACACAAATCTGTTCTGTGAGAAGAAATAAAAAGTATCCCATGGCTAGTTTTTTTTATCCTTTATTAAACATTTCATTTGCATTTAATGTTATTACAAAGGTTCAAAGAATGTCACGCCGAATGATTGGCCCTGTTACACTTTTTCCAAACCAAATCTGGTCCCCTTTGCAAAACGTTTGGACACCTCTCTTCTATAGATTAAGCCAAAGGTAAAAAGACGTTTTAGGTTTACTGCTTTAATGAAAATTATATATAATAAATACTATTGTTCTAAAGCTACCTTCACACAACGTGGGTTCAAGCGACCACTTCCAATGAAAAGTTCTTGGAAAAGAGCATAAATGCGCATTTTGGGCTTCCAGGTTCAAAACTTTCACGTTTGTGCTTTGCAATGCTAGTTTCTACAAACGTTTTCTACGTACAAAACGCGCAGACATTAAACGTGTTTTACATGTAAAGCAAGGTGGAACTTTGACCAATCAGGGATTCTGATTTGGTAGTGATGTATGTATGGCGTCCCTTTAACTCACAGAAAACACAACCGTTTCAAAATTGATCACAGAGGAGAAATCAATAAATGTGGTTTGTGCCTGGCCAAAATGATATGACCTCAAGACTTTCACAGATCGGAATAGAGCTGTGAAAGAAAAAGCCTGGAGCAAAATGCACGAGATTTGCATCAACTGTGTGTGGAGGACACTTGTACACAGCAGAACAAAGAAAAGAAGAAGCCCCTCCCTCCTCACCCAGGCTATACTGTCGTTCAAGAATTCGCTAAATGCTGTGGAAAAATGCCCAGTGCGTCCGTAGCTTAATACATTTTTCAGTGAACCGTAGAAATAATCCTTTTTGGTAAAACAGTCCAGTAGAAATCTCACCTCTGGGTACGGAGCTTCTCTGATTCTGTTCTTCATCTTGACTGATTTGGTTCTGGCTTGTCTTTGGTGCTCCAGAGAGAAAGCCTGGTACATGTACTTGCAGGTACGGATCTGGTCACGAGACAGCTGCAGCTCCTTGCATTCCACGTCCCTGCGCGGAAACCAACAGGCTGGGGTTGCGGTTTAACAGGCAGAAACCAGAGGCGGGCGGCGGACTCACGTGAGAACGTAGTTCACGCTGACGATGCAGTGAGGTCTGGAGGAGCGGCTGTTGTGGACGATGGTGGCGTAACTTTGCACCCACACCCAGCCTCCATGTTTTGACAGCAAACGGTAATATTTGGTGGTGACCTGGCCTTTCACCAGTACTGTGGGGAGCACAGAGATCAGGATCACACACACACACACATCTGTTCTCACATTTTAAAACAGCAGTTCTAGACGCTGGTCTTGAAATGGTAAAATTTCAGCTCTGTTGAGGTGGCCACAATGCAGAAACTGGCCCCCTTGAAAATAAAATATATATAAATTTAAATAAGCAAAAAATCTGCCAATGGGATGACAAAAATGGTTTTACCAAAAATTCTTATTTAGAGAAAAAAGAATTAGCCACTAGGATGTTTTCTTGAACTAAGATACATTTAATATTGAAAAACTTTCCTGATAAGATTATTTTTCTTGCAAGACAGAAATTAAGACAATTTTTCTTGAAACTAGGGTCTTTTTACGTTCTAAAGATTCTGTTTTTGCAGGGCATCTTAGCAGAATACGGTGTCACATCATTTCTGAAAATAGGGAGCAAGGAGGAAAACAAGCCTGATGTTTTTGGGAAAACGCTCACAATAGAGCTTAAAGATTGAACACTCTAACTGTGAAGCTACATTTACACCGAGCATGTGATGCACGTTCAAGAACACACTAAATCACATTCTTAACCCTTGTGCTATCCAAGGCACTTTAACATTGGGAGTTGGGTCATCTAGACCCACTAGACAGTGCACTGAACCTTTTTTCTTCAATGATTTGTGATCTTCACTGGTGTCCATGGATGACATGAAATCCTCTCCACCTTTATCCACCTTTGTCATGGTAGGGATAACATGTCAATGGTGACCTTGACATAGGATAGCACAAGGGTTAAAGCACATCCTCCAGTGTTCACAGTGGACCGTTGCTACCCGATGCCGCCACCTACAGATGGAAGAAGCTGCAAAATGTCTAAGCGTTTTAAATCTCGTGAATCTTGCTCCAGGCTTATCCTTTCTCAGCTCTATTCCAATATTTGAACAACTTTGTGTCATATAATTTCATAATTTCATTTTTTTCGATAAACTGCAATTATACGTTTCTTCTCAGTGATTAATTTTCAAATGGTTGGCACTTCTGTGAAGTAAAAAGGACATGATCTAAACGCCACTACCAAATCCGTGTCCCTGATAGGTCAAAGTTCAACCAGGTTTAACTTTCAACGTGTGCTCAATGGCCGTGCGTTTTTTTCATTCCACTGTGTGAGACAAGCATTCCAGGTTCTATTGTTAGACGAAAGTCACCGCACATTTTTCATGGAGACACAGACACAGTCATGGAATTTTGCGATGCTATCCCCGAACGAGAGAGTTTTGATTGCAGAGGTCTAAAACCCATGTTTGCACACGTTTACTTATAGATTTTTAGTTTTAAGTGGTTGCTTGAATGTGCGTTGGCGAGTGCGGTGTGAATGTAGCTTGAAGGCTACAACATTGTTTTCAACTGTGATCTGAGATTTTTAAAAATCTATATTGTCATAAATATTCACTCTACACTTGTCTAGGATAGTAAAGGGCAAAATTAAAATGTTTTGAAACCACTCTGTAGGGAGTTGGAACTAAATTTCTTGTAACAAGCCACCTAGTGGAGGAAGAAATATGGATCCAATTATTGTAAATTTTAAACTGGTATCAAACTGGAATTCATGGGGTCATGGGGTTGCCCTTTGACTACCATGCAATGCTGTGATCACCCAACTCAATTCCACAATGACACTACACAGTTAACGTGACAAGGGGGTGTGCGGAAAACAAGCTGCCCAAACTCAAAAGTTCTGGCTGAAAGGTTTGAGACCAAAATCACCTGATGACAACTTGATGCTGTGGTCTGCTATTGTTCCGGTTGAACTCCTTTTCTATCAGATGGTTCAAAACTTTTAGGATTCAAACATTAAACTTTGGAGAAAATATATCCAATGCATTTTATTCTAAAACTCTAAAAATGCTTTTTTTTTTCTTCACTATAAGAAAAATTGCCTTTTCTTGTTATATAAAAGCCATCATATCCTGTCTATAACTATCACTCACATCCTAGTGAAACATAGAGAAGACTCACATAAATGGTGAGCATAGCGAAGATGAAAAACATCACAGGTGTGAACATGGTGGTACAGAGTCTTTTCGATCAGGTCTTGAGGCTCGTAGCCTGTCAGCTCAGCCACCCTGGCTCCAACACACAGGAAAAAGAAAAAGTTAGGCCACCATTAGGAACATGATTGCCTTACAGAACATCATGAGGAGAACAACAGTCCCAGTTAGAGCTGGTTCACTTGAATTATTGTCATAAACGACACACAAAGATCTCTCAACACAGTGACTTTCTTTAATCCATTCACCCATTCAGTCAAACGTCTCCTACTTCATGTCCAAAAAGATGAGTTTCAAGTCCAGGCTGGCCCGGAACATGAACATGTTGCTGTGGAGTTTGATCTCAGTGATCCCACTGGGGGGCAGGGAGTGACCGACGGCCACCAGACCCACAGTCTGATAGCAGGACTCATACAGCGCCATGTCCATCACGTACTGCCGCAGCTTCAAGTAACCGCTGCAGTGGATGACCTGAAACAGCATGAAACCGACATCGTCACAGATCTAGGAGTTCTACAACATCATTAAAAAATGTGTAGGAATTTAAAGTACCCCCCTGAGGGGAAAAAGCTTGAAATATAGCACAAAAAATAAGATTCTTTTGAAATTCTAGTTCACTTATCCTTTAGTGAACAAGAACAATGATCCTTAAAAAAGGATTTTTTAAAGTCAAGTGTCCAAATTCAAATTCCCTGATTCTTAAGGAGTTGGGACAAAACATGTCCCATGTAGCAAAGTCTTTATATTAAAAATAAACAAATTAAGAATGATTGAGAAATAGGTTAGATCTAAAGGAATAGTGAATATTAGTGTTGTGTTTTAGCATAGATAGTACTTTTGTGGTTATTTTTGGCTCAATGTATGACCAGTTGTTGGACGCCCCATGTTATTTATCTTGTCCTCGGTAAATGGTTAGCAGCATTGAAAAACAATAAAAATAAATATAATTGTGAAAATATTTAAGCCAATTCAAAGATAATGGGTTAGTAATGTATTTATATTCCATTTGTAATTTCCATAATAACTTACTTTCCTTAATAACTAACAATAAAAATGCAATATTAGGTAATGCAAAAGTCAGAAAAGATGATCAAACAATGTTTTTTTTTAAGTCATAGATCCTCTGTTCAGTCTTTTCAGCTGCTTTATCAGTTACTCACACATTATGTTTTTTGGTAATGTGCGTCTTTGCTTAGAGGGATCCCCCTGTGAGCCTAAAACATTGGACAAACACTGGCAGGCATGAGAATGAGCTTTTGTTCAACTTTATCAGCACAATGAGGCGGAGCTTGAAAAAGGTTTCTCTTAAATGAAGCATATCCAAAACAAAAACAAAAAAACACTTTGCTATAATAATGGCAGTTACATTTGTCAATGGTACTAGATAGCTGCTGCAGCTGTCTGCAGTTGTCTGACTTTGACCTTAAATCATTAAGGAGGTAAATCAATAAAGATCAATTGATCCTCTTTCAATACATTCTTCACCGAGACCAGAATCACAGGGGTCTGCTGGAGCTATTTTCAGGTGTTCCTGGGTAAAACTGAATAGACTCTGAACAGATCACCTCACTTTAGGAAGGTCACATGCTAATTTCTCTACTCCAGCCACTTAAACACCCTTCCCAACTCCTTAGCTTTTGAAATCAGACTGGTGAAGCCACTTAAATGAGAAAGAAGACTTTAAGTCCAGATGCCATGACTAAACTTCAAGACAATGCCACCTGGATGAATGAGAGCCCTCATCAATAAGAGCCAGAAATGTCAGCTTGGGGACCAAACTCTACAATTATTCCTTTAGAAATCCTGAAGTTACAGTACTGATAAGAAACCTCCGGCAGCTCTCATCTGTTTGCTCTTTTTGTGTGTGCACATTACAGCGGACAAACATTATTAATAAAAAACAAAACAAATAAAGAACTGTTACTCGCCATCACACAACCTTGGAGAACCCAGCAAGGCTGGATATAGGTTTGGGCGGGGGGCAAACATCCCGTTTAGTGGGCATGGCTGCCCACCAAACGTGATTTCCCATTAATATTCACAATGTACAAAAGATATAACATTTTGGAGAAATAACACCCAAACCAAACAAAAAAATTCCACAAAGACCTAAAAAAATACAGAAAAAGAAAGACAAAAAACCCATAAAGACAGATAGATGTACAAATAGACACACATAAAAGGAAAAAAAGATACATGCAGTGTCAGGATGAGCATTCATCATAAAACGCATAAGGTAAATAGATCACAGGAAAAGATAGACATATGGATAGACAAACTGAAATGATGATAGAATGGTTTTCTTTACATTTTCGGTGCTCCGGACTTGTCCCCCACCCCAGGGATTCTACCTGCACCCTTTAGTGGGGCTGGCTAAATCTGGGCCTGGGCCCTGCAGGGTCAAATTTGGCCACATTTACTTAATCGTTTATATTAATTTATTGTCCATTATTAATTGTTGGACCCCAAAATGAGCAAACAAAAAAAGTCAAAATTTAAAAACCCAGAAGAGAATTATTCTCCATGGTTTAAAAGGTTTAGCACATAAACCAATGAGTCCTCACGTGTGTAAAAATACCAGACTGCCATAGAAAGCAGCTGAGAAATGAAAGTAAACAGCAACACAACTCTGGATGAAGTTTTCAAGGGTGTAAAACAGTACATTACACAAGAGTGTACATCTGAATACAACATCAAAACCATTGCTGCTGTACTTCTGTTTGAGTTAGGAAATCTTCAAATGTGCCCCTTGTTTCTAGAACAGTAGTGACGCCCTAATTTATGAAGCAAATAAACAAAGGAGGAATACAACAGATTGGCCCACAGAAATCAATACAGTTCAAGGATTATATTCATCATCTATAGACTGAGACACAGATTCAACAAAAACATAGAATGTCCAGACGTACCTTATATCCTCCACATGTCAGTCCTGCGTTTCGTTTTGCAAGAACACACTTCATCCTCAGAAAGAAGGAGCGCTCAATTTCAAACTCTGTGCAAAAACACATATTTTTTAAACATTACTAACACTATATTTGGCACAAACAGAAAAACTCCCCTCAGGGTCTGTCTGAAGACAAATCAGAAGTTAATTTAGCTCTTCTTTCAGCCAGTTTCCCCATAACTGAACCTAATAAAATGACTTGAGTGTTCATGTTACTACTTTCTCTTTTGTGCTGTCGAAAATGAAGAAGACCTTTGTGCAAAGTTAGGTTTTATGCAGGGGCAGAGATAACGGGGGACAAGGGAGCACCCCCCCCCCCCTCCAATTGTTGAGTCAAAATTTGAATCATTAAAATAAAAAGAACATTACACTAACATTTAATCAAGATAACATGTTCTCATTTGCTACACTTCCGAAGTCTTCTGCCCTCCTCCCTCCCCCTATATGTGATGTTTCAGCTTCGTCTATTTGATGCCAAATAGAAATAGGAAATAAATTATTAACGGTCCAATCAAATCAAGACTAACTTGAGAAATTACACAATTTTTCTATAAAATTCACAGACTATATACAAACCGTGGGAGAAATGATGCCGCGGTGGTTTGCCAAGACAAAGAACAGTTGTCATCTCGTCGTGGTCTGAAGGATGAACGTACTCGAATATGCTGTTTCCTGTTAACTCCACCTGCAACACACACATTTCCAGCATGCACAAGTATATGTGCTGGGGCGTGAAGTAATCAGTACCCAGTGAAAGTCAAAGCAGAGCTGTCAATCCGTGCAACACAAGCAGGATGCTCTCACCTGGGACAGGCCGAGGTGGACTGATGCTGTCTCTGAGATGTAAATGATTTTTCCATCAGAAGCAACGACAAACACAAAACCATCCAGGGTCTGAGGGAGCAGAAGAAGGAGATCATTCTCGACAAGCACAATTTGGTAAAAAATAAGGTTGTACTATCAATTTTTAGAGCACATTAAGGGGGTTGCTTCCCAGCTTCACATAATATACCTTATTATAAACCCTAAAACTTCACATTTGACCTTTTATTGTTAAGAGGTTCAGCTATTTTTAATTAAAAAGAAAACTTTTAATTTCATATTAGTTTTAAACATTCGTCGAGTTAAAGCATTAGCACAAAAAAGATTCTGGTTATGACAGTCATCATTTCATCAAACATTTGTGAGACTTGCATCAACTAAGTGTTAACAAACCCATATTCCATTTTACATACAATTTTATTATCGTGTTTTCTTGTATTGTCTTTAAAATTGCCTCATGCCCTGCTTTTTTAAAATTATTAATATTATTTCTTTTACACTCTACTGCCCTGTGCACTGTTGCAGTTGGACCATCCAAAATAAAACTGCTGCTGGCATCTATAATAAAGTCTAATCTGACAGTGAGGTGAGAATTAGTGGCTTTCACTGGGTTTGGGTCAATAAGAAAAAGGCCCAAATGGCTCTTTTAGCATTAAAGCTTACAGACCCCTGCTTAGTGCTTTTGTAAGGTATTTTAAATGGAGCCATGAGTAGAGCTTATTTACATTCATTTTGTAATTTATACCATTTTGTCGCATGAAAAGTTGAGTTGCTCAGCAGAGCTTGCATGAGTCTACAGCTGAACAGTAAACATAAAATACTGATGTGAGTTGAAACAAAGGGGCATAGTAACAACAGGAAAGGGGGGAGGAGGGCGCCGCAGTGCACCTACTTGTAAAAGGTGAGCACCCAGGTCTTTTGCCACGCTGTCCAGGGAACAGGAGCTAGATGACTCCCCCCAACCGTCACCCAGACCTGCAGACAAACAACCGGGCAATCAGGCCACAACAGCGGTGCTTTGTTATAATGAAGATGGGAAATACCAGCCATGACAGCACAAAACCCTGATTAAGCTGTCGGTGTTGGCATTAAAATATCTGTCACACCAGTCACCTGACTGAGCAATGACAACTTTTTTGCTAAAGTAAAGTAAAAAGTTGGAGTGTGTCTGCACCATGAAAGCTCTATACAGCTGTGTAGAAAAAGGCAAAACCAGATATAAAGTCTAAACAATATTTAAATTCAAATGTTATATAGAGCACTTTTGCTACAGAACACCTCATAGTTGTTGTTGACCTTTCAGCATCCACAGGCAGAGATTTTTATGCCAGATGCCCTTTCTAATACAACCCTGTATTTTATCCGCACTGGAGATAGAGACCCAGACTTGAGCCCCCAAAACAAATAATTACAATAATAGTAAAAAATAGTATTCATAATAAAACTCACAAACACATTCTACAAAAACAAGCAGAAAAAAAACAGTCCATGAAATCTAATATAAGCACAAGGAAATGTAAAACCTACTTTAAAGCTCAGCAGAAAAGATACGTTTTAGGTTTTTTCTTAAAAACCTCCACGGTGGATGAAGTCCTCTCATCCTCAGGTTAGGATGTTCCAAATGCAAGGCCTACAGTGGTGGAACACGGCCTCGCTGTGGGTTTTTATTCTGACCTTTGGGACCACCAGTAGACCTGCATCTGAGACCCTGAGGACTCCAAGGGTCAGAAACTAAAAGTCTGATAAGTCTGATAAAAATGAAGGTCAATCCTAAAGCTGACTGGGAGCCAGTGCAAACATTTCAAAATAGGTGTAATGTGCTCCTTTTTCTGGTCCTTGTTAGGAGGCGTGCAGCCTGCAGTTAGAAAAAGATTCCTCTTAAATTTCGATATCTAAAATACAACTTAAAAGGTCATCAATGGGTCCAATGTCAACAGACACATAATCACCATCTAGCATTTCTACACCGAGCCACCTTATGGAACTTGTCAGCTTTTATGACGTCCTTCACACAAAACTGGAGCAAACAAAAGGCCTGTCATTGTAAAAACCTGGAGAAAAAAAAGGATAAGAACTGTGCAGAAATTACGTCATTCGTACTGCAAAAAATACATACGTAATTGTGGATAATTTGGGGTAAAAATTTGACTGCTGAAAAGAAAATGATGAAATAATAATTGATGTATTTCATTAGGCTGTTTGGTCTTATCCCATTAGTGCAAAGCAGATTTGGGAACGATCAATTAATTTTATAGAAAGTCAATAAATCTTACAGAGCTTCAACTTTATCTTAAGGAAATGGGTTGAAGGACGGAGCAATTCAAGCTGATCTTAAAGGAGAAAAACACTCAATGCATATTAAAATTATGAGTTTGCTGGTCTAGAAATGACTCAAGAAGAAGAAACTTACCATTCCATTTGTTTGGTCATGTTTTTATTTTATTTACCCTCAAAAAAAGGGTCTACAATCAGTAAGTGATCCAAACAATAATCAGATTTCTTTAAAATAAATAAATAAATAAATAAATCTCCTTCTGTTTTTGGTGCAGAAGTATGATAAACTTTAGATAGATTTTTCGTTTTTCTCTTCAAAATAGCGTAAGGCTAAAAAATAAATGTGCACATTGTCAGAGCAGGTCAGATCGCCGTCAAGGGACATCTTTGGGGATCTTCTTATGGTGCGTCCCACGGGACGATCCACTGAAAGCCACTGACCTCCTTTTGTTGTCAGATTCATTTGTGACACAGAAGAATAAACGGGAGGAAATGGATTCTTGCCAAGTGTGACGTTAGTGCAAATTAATAGAACAGAATTCACATTTACACAGCCGGCGCAGGAAAAGAGCTTTTCTAATTCTGAGTCAGCAGAATTACTGAACACAATGTGAGGTTCACCTGGACTGAATAACGGAAAAATACTTAAGTAAAAGTGGTAAATGATCTAACTTTTTGTTTAATTCATTCTTGAATTAGAATGGCATTCAAGAAAATCCTCGATAAACCAAGATAATTGCTTTTTTTTTTTAATTTTATTTTACTTCTGGAAATTAGGTCGTTTAGTAATTCGTTTTTAATTTGTCTTATGTTTTCTTCATATGTTCATTAAAAAATGTTGTATGATATTGAAGAACACACAACATCTGATTTAAAATGAGTGATAAAACATGAAAAAATGTTCTGAAATGGAATAATAAAAGATAAACGGGAAGATACATTTTATTTAGGATCGTTTGGGAATATACGGTAGATTTATAATATAAACATTTCCAGGTCTGCATACATTTGGCATTTTTTTAATTTATTTTTTCTCTGCAACATCGGCAGACCATTTTCCCTATAATAACTTGTATTTTTAAGTCCTACAACACTACAAGTAGAATGCATAAACTCATTAAAAAAAACGTTAGATAAAGGATGTTCTTTTAATTAAAGTTCTTTATGAAAATTGCTGCAAATTGAAATATGAAATCTGATTTTGGAGGCTTTAAACATTTTCACTTAAAATATATATTTTAAAAGTTGACTGCAAAAAAATGTATTAATACGATATAAATATGTTATTAGCATTTTATTCCTGAGAAACTCAGACTGTTTATTTTTATCTTGAGGTTCCTTCAATTTTCAATTCAATTCAATTTTATTTGTATAGCCCAAATACAACAGTCGTCTCGATGGCCTTCGTATCGGTAATTGAAAAAGTTAAACATAAAATCCAAAGGATCATGAAGACATAGAATTCAATAGGAAAATACTAAATTAAGCGAACAAACTGACTAAACTAAACTGGACATCCCTGCCCTTGGACCCCCCTTCGCGGTTCCTTAAATCCATATCCATAAATACCACAAAACTAAGCAAAACTGGCTTTTTTAATTTAATTCATTCTTATTTATCGTGCCTTTTTATTGGTGCATTCATATTTTTATCTTTAGAAAATGACTGGAAATCTTTTTTTTAATGTTAATCCTTATGTTAACTGAAGGCTCAAACAGATTTCTAACGTCCTATAGTCTTCTGAAATCCGCAAACTAAAATAAATGAACAGGTCCTATCTATAACATGGTCTGGATATGTATCATACCTGCGCTCTTTCTTCTTCTCCTCTTTAATCATGTCTTGTCTCAAAAACAGTTCGATCTGCTTTTTCATTTCACTCTCCTGTTTGTAGCAGCAAAGTCCCTGATATGCTGCTGCTGCTGCATGAGTGCGGGAAAAAATGTCCGTCTGCGCTTCTGATCATTTATTTTGGATTTTACGCCCAATCAAAGGCAATAATGCGCGTTGGGATACTTATTCCTCACAGCGGCGCGTGTCATTGTTGTTAAGGGCTGCAGGAATTGGCCTTTTTACGCGCAGCAAACGCGGTGATGCTGCAGAGTTTGGCTCGTTTAGAAAACAACCGGCCTGCTTGTCTGAAGCGCCGGTTTCCCTCTGAGGATGACGTGTGGAAATCTGCAGCCTTTCCTGCTCATTCACTTCAAAACAAAAATGATTAATGAATCAAGTTGAAAAAAGATAGAAATGACGCGTAAAGAGTATCTTATCGCGCTTGTTTTCACAGTTTGTAAAGTGAACACAGGCAAATAAACTCAATACCTGAGTGTTGTTGTGATTGATTGCAGATCAAATTCTCGATAATAATTTATAAAGTTGTATGAAGAGAAAAGCGCCTTTTACCGTATTCATTCCTTTTATATTTTTGATTTTAGATTTTCCTGTCTGATTTTAAATAAAATTTAAAATGAAAATGACATTTAAAATTTCATAAAAGCTCTACGCACTTATATTTTGATTTGATAGGTTTTTCTGCGGAGGATATCATAAAGAAAAGAAAATGAGTTGGGCTCAATCCGGCGGCAGGTTAGTTTTATTCCTAAATGAGGTTTTTATTCATGAAATTCGTGGAATAGAATTACAAAATAAGACAAACATAATTTTCAAAGAGTTTGTGCCTTTACTTTAGGCGCTCTTCTCTTACCTTCGGGGAAGACCGCCCTCATCTTCAGGTAGCTGCTGGTCAGCCGGATGATGGAGGCCTTGTCCAGCTGGGAGGTGATGGCCGCCGGCAGAGGTAGCAGCTTGGCCAGCTCGTAAAACTCCCCGTTCTCCTTCTCCCGCCTCGTCTTCGCCGCGTTCTTGGATTTTTCCTTCATCTCTACGGGTTTGAACAGAACAGTTTCAGTCACTTCCGCAGGGTTCCGGGACTTTTACGCACTGAAGAACCGCCTCTGACTCGACCTGCTGGAAGTTTTGGCGCAGCCGTCGCGCGTCTCCCGTTGCGCACTCTGCTGCAGCAGCAAGTAACCGCAGGACCCCCTCCACCCCTACCCCCCTTAAAAATGCCACGTCCACTTAGTGATGCTCTGAGATGATGCTCCACAAGGCGCACGCAGGTGTTGTGGGGCGGAAAACGCAAACTGTCTTTGCGTAATTGTGCGGACGCGTGATTCAGCAAGGCTAACGCGCCTGTGGGAAGGGTCTGCATGCACGGAACCTCCTTCTTTAACCTTCTAAGTGTCTGGAACCCCCCCATACCCCCCCCCCCCCTCCTCCCATGTCTGCGTTGCGTCAGACGCTGAAGATAATTTTTATCTGACAGTCTGATGACGCCGCATTATTTCTGTGATGGAGAGAAATTTCAAAAGATGCTCCTCCACACACACGCGCAGAATACAAAACATTTCAACTGAATAATTAATAAATAACACATTTAGACATAATTGCAATAAACAAAGCCAGAGCAAATACTTGAATACTCTGGTTGTTGATTTAAATCTAAAATCAACTTTCAAAGTTTTACTCTTATAATTGAAACTTTTTGTATTATAAAAATTAAGTTAGCATTTTTGTACATAAAACTGCAGGAAAGAAAAAAAAACTGCTATTGCAGCCATACACGCGGCGTAGCAGGTGATTTCAATGGATCGAGTGAAAATTCCTCAAAAAACAAAGTCTGAAATGAAACAGTAGACCTGAAAAACAATTACTTATGTTTTAATGAAGTCAGACATGTGACCTCAAAATATTTCTTGGGTTTAAAAACTCAACATTGGCAAATGATCGTCAGGAAAAGGTACTCTACAGGTGATTCTCATAAGCTTATTTTCTCTTTATGTCTTTTGTATGTGGCCCAGAAAAAAACCCTGAAAAGTTACTGCATGGAGCCCCTAAAGTGACATAGAATTAAAAAAAAAAAAGAAAAAAAAGAAAATGTATAAGTAAAGCTGTTTTTATTTTGTGCTCACGGCCAAAAGAAGAGGAAAAAACTGATACTGAACCAAAAGTAACTATAAAAGCAGAAAGACAGGTGTTTAGGAAACAGAAACCAGAAGTTGAACACAAGTATTGTTAAAAACTAAGGAAAGATCCTGCAGCCTGTAGAAGCAGAGCTGCCCTCCTCTTCACATTGACCTTATGGAGCCTGCACACATGTAGTCACAGGGCCCCAGTTAAGCAGAATTAACTTCTTTAGAAATAAAAACATTTAGTATTTTCTCAATTAAAACCATATGTCACATGGTTTTCTTGCTTTTAGCAATTGAACTTATAACACCCGTCAACTGAAAAAACATATCCCGGAAGGACAACAGGTGTCAGATGTAATTTTTGAACAATAGGTGGCAGTGCAGCTCTGTAGTTAGCCCTAAATCCAGAACAATAATATATTCATTAAGAAAACTAATGTGCAAAGTAGTGCAAAATAGGAAGTGATCACTTTACATAGTATGGTTTTTTGTTTGTTTCTTTGTTGTTGTTGTTTTTATTTCAATATATTTATAACACGAAACAGTGGCTGCAGTTTACTTTTCTGAAACAGAAACACAACCGTGAAGAATTTTAAAATACTATTTGTTCTATATTTCTAAAGGTTTTGTAAACAAACCTCATTATGACGCCTAACGGGATAAAAACATCTGAAATGCAAAAATTATTTATTTTCTAATTTGTCTACTGAAAAGCTGGAAAAATAAAACTGAGCTGCATTTAAATAATTGGGTGTAAATTCAAATAAAACTTTATTTATAAAGCACTTTTCTAACAATGCCTAGTGTCAAAAGGAATTTACAGCACGTGGTGTTTCAATCATTATTGCTCTGCATTTACCGTATTAATCCAAGTACGATTACAAATGATGTCATAGCGATGAAGAAGAGCAAGGAGACGCAGTTAAACAGTTAAAACTGCATTTATTTAAAATCTTTGCATGTTTACAATCCCCCCACCCTCTGTGTTTCTGGGAGCAAACACCTGTCGGAACCAATCAAAAAGATTTACGTCAGAGAAGGCGGGACTTAGGAACGGAAGTTTCAAAGCTACATGAACGATTAAAATAATACTTGTAATGTGAATAAGAAAAAATAAACAAAATTAACCAAAATGGAATTGACATTCCTTAAATAAGTAGATTATTTTTAATTTACTAGCTTGTGTTATTTTTAGCTGATATCCCGTTAGCTAAAAACTTCACAGATCCAGACAAATCCAGTGTTTTCTCCAGTATTTTATTTATGAAAAGCTTCACATATGATACAATAAAAAAACAACCTGTATAGGAATAGAATGCCATTGAATTTACAATTGAAACTTTTTTATATATATATATCTATAATGATGCAAATTACCAATAACTGGAGCTGTAGTTAGTGAAAACACTATTTACATGTTAGAAATTGACTTACTTCACCCAAGTACCAAGTTTATGTATAGTAAAATAGAAAAAATGGCAAATACATGACTTGACATCATACTTCTTAAAGTCATCTGGCAAAAAGAAGAAACTGAAGAATAAGTTGTGCAGTAAATGCTACATATGGTTGCAGAAACATTTGGTCCACAAACTTTAAGATGTATTAAAAATGTTTACTTCATGAAAAGCTCATTGTTGTTTGGATGCTGAACTACACGGTACATGTATAAAAACTGAAAAAGGACCTTTTGATACAGAACCTAACAAATAAGAGAAATCCTTCACCTAAAGTGTACAAAGCTCAACATTTATGAAGTAGTGTTTGAGTTTTGCATTGTAGAAAGACGTAGATTTAAGTTTTGGATGACCCCCGTCATCCCTGTGAACACACATTAAGGACATCAAGGAAAATGTCCAGAAAAGAAAATACTGACACGAGCTACAAACTAAAGTATTCAAGTCAGCAGATTTGCAAAAACTGCGTCTAAATGAAACACCTACACCTGTCATACTGCTATACTGTTTTCTATAGGACCAAAGAATGAGTAACATGTAAACAAAGATCATGGAAAACGATGGAGTTTTTGCATTTATAATGAACGTGGGGTGGGATCCTCTGCATAATTTTCAGTCTCTGTGACTGTGGAATCAGATGAGGATCTCCACCATGTCTGTCTCAACATCCTGCTGGGCAGATGGAGCAGCTTGTTGCTGAGGGTGGGACTGGATAGGGAACCTCCGCTCAAGAGTGCTGCTGTGGAACACTGGTACGTCTGAATGAAAATGAAAACATGAAGAAATGTTAGTGGTTAAACTTAAACTTGTTATGCAGAGTAAGTCAGACAATTATTTTGAATTAAATTGATGCATTTAGATAATTCTGTAAAGTCCTCTGTCAATTTTCCTTCAACGGCTTGAAGAATTGGACCCGTTTGTTCCTAGTTGTCATGTCAGCGGCGGCGCATCACACGCTGTGCCAACAAAAGAGGTTCCATGTGAGGTTCTTTTTGAGAGACCTACTTTAAGTGAAGGAGAAAAAATAAAGCCCATTATCAGCCAGATCCACGGTTAAGAGTCTGACGCTGAACGTTCCAACCTTTCTGAATGTTAGAAGGAAGAAAAACCTCATATCTGTTAGTGGAGCATAGCGCTCAGTGTTGCTGAACATGCATGCTCACTGATGAACATCCTCTGATACAGACGCCGTTCTGCACGCCAATCAAGTGTGGTATTTCACAGCGAGGATTATGTTTGGCTGACAGCTATTTTTAAAATGTATATACATGTTTTGTTTTTGTTTATTTAGATCAAGATCATTATGGTGTTATAAGTAGCTCAGTTCTAACAGGAAGTCCATTACCTTTTTTGTGCAATTAAAGTTTTGATCTTTCAACACTGCAATCTTAAGAGTAAAAACAAATACAACCTTGGATTAAAAGAAGAACAAACAAGGAAAAGGAAATTGGAAGCTACCTACTGAAGAACAACCAACTCTGCTGGGAATGGACCCTTACGTCAGATACACACTGGTCCGTCTGTGGTGCGTCTTTCTTAAGTTGCGTGGGGAGTCCATCTTACAACCATCGTTTATTTGACATTGTTTTTGTTATGTCTCCTGTTTGTCCCCCGTCCCTCCAGCCCCCAGAGGAGTGGTTTGAACTGCCACCCCTGTGTCAAGTAATTTGTCCAAAACCTTGTCAATCAGACCCTGTGCCCTCTCCTTCTTCACAGAGTCCTTGTAAAATCCATGTTTTGTGTCATAAATGATGTTGTGTTTTGGTACTTCCAAAATTAAGCTTTCCCCGTCCATGACAAAAACGGACGACGGTGTTACCCGTAATGTTAACGTGTGTTGTTGCATGGGCCACATCACCTTAAATGTAAACTAAAATTGTATTAATTTTTATTTTGAAAGTACAACTGAGATTTTTATTTGAACACCTGGAACTGTTTCCTGTTGGACGTGTCCAACCAGGACTATATATATCCAGGACTGGATATAGAATTCCTGCGTAAAGCTTGACAGAAGCGATGTGAACACTGGTTCCAATGTTGATTCCAATTGTACTTTCTTTTTTTGTGTCAATGCAACAGAGATGCGCCGGAAACGGACCAGTGTAAATCAACCTTTACAAGGAATCCATGTAAAGGCTGGAAATATGAGTCTGCTGAATGCAGAGTAGGCTGACTGGGATTTATGAACTTGTATTTAAATGTGTGCTAAAAATGTAAATAAACACCATTTGCGTGCAGCTCAGACAGGCAGGTTCTGGTGGTTCTGCACTGACCCGCTAAGCGGTCGGGTATGTAAACTGGGCTGGGGCTGGACAGGCGGGCTGGCAGGGTCATGCTCTGGGCTGGGGTGTTGGGCTTGCTGGCGTCCTGGCCCTTGTCGGTCTGCGTGCAGCTGTCCCTGCTGCCCGTCTTGGAGTGGCCGGCTGTCATCGGAGTTCCAGACAGAACAGGGGAGGGAGATGAAGAGATGGACTCTGTCCTCAGAGACTCTGTGCGGCACTCCGGACCCAGCAAGACCCCTGAGAACCACAGGATTGTAACAACAACGATTTGGGGTAAAAACAGGATCAGCGTGGAGATAGCAAATTAGAAAAATAGATATTGTAAATTTGAAAAAATAACAAAACTTAAAAACAGTTTTAAAGCCATTATAAATTATTTTCTACTGAAAATGTGAAAAAAACACTGTAAATTTAAACAAATGTAAACTTAAAACTTATTGAAAATTTGTATAAAACAAATTTTAAACCTAAAACTGTTATCAAATAATAAAAACGGTGTCTGTCTGTAACAGCTTCTGTTTCATGCTTTCAATTTTTGATTTTTAGTTTCCCTTCACTTTTAGTCCTCTATTCACAATTTCAGTTCAGTTTCTCTAAGCTGAGGCAAATTTTATGTGGTAAAGGTTTGACTATGCAGTTTTCTGTGGAATCTAAAGAACTGCAGAATTGCAAACTCTTGATGTACAAACCAATAAAGAAACCTCAGAAAATGGCTGGTTCTGACCTAGACTGCCTTTCCAGCTGGTGTCCTTGCGTTCTTCAGTGATGGGGGAACTACTGAGTCCCAGGCTGTGGGAGAGCAGGCCTGAGCTGCCTGAGCCAGTGTTAGAGATGGACATTAGGGACTTGGAAGGCCTCATGGCGGACGGGGCGTCTGACTTGTTGGGCTCTTTCCTGGAGCGCTGATGCAGAACCTTGATCATGGCATCCTTCTCAATGATCTGGGCATGGAGATTCTTTATTCTGAAATGGGCGTAAAAAAAATTGGGGAAGAAAGTATTTGAGATATGGTTGCAGCAATAATTGTGCAACAGAACTTCCGATTTTTACTATCAAAATTGCTTAAAAAACACAGTTAAGATGAGTAAAAATCAGAAAAAACATCAAATGTTGTGCAGTCACATGAACTCACATCTGCATTATAGATGGGTAAGCAAATGACTACAGCGTCACTTTCATTTTCCTATATATTGATTATTTGTTCAATGTAACAATTGTCAAAATTATGCCGTCATTGGTTGATAATGCAAGAAAAACATAAAAACTATATTTTTAAGCTGTCTTTAACTGACTGTTATTATGGAGTCCTATACTGTTCTTAATTAAATAAATAAATATTTAATAAAATAAATAAATATGACCTAATGCAAATAAGCAATCAACCAATAAATTTCTCATAAATATATAAAAAGATCATAAAATTGTGAAAAACCTGCACACTGATTTTAAATTAGCCATTATATTATTCAATATATTTCATTTTGCTTTAAAAACCTGTTCATTATTTTAAAACAGCATTTTAAAATATTCATTTTATTTATGTGGATTATTATTATAATTCTACGTCTTTTTTCAAAACTTTGAATTTCAAAATCAATATTTTCCAAAGTAGCTTTGTTTTTATTTCATGTTGCTGTTTTTCACAATGGCGTATTTATTTCATGAAGAGCTTTTTCAGCAGAACGACTCTGTCTGTCAATCAAACTAGACAAGGCGGAGACTCTTTTGTGATTGGTTACTCCTTCACTCAGACATCAGCAGCAGCACCCTGACTACATCGATCGAAGACGCTTCAGCAAACGTGACGGCGCAATGCACACCCCTCAACACTAGGGGGAGTATGCACTTCAACACATCCACAGTGTTATAATATATTGGGCAGTTTTGGTTCTAAATTTGCGGATAAAATTGGCTTTTGGCGAGTGTGCATAATTCTGGTGATTTTGTGGTCGGTTCGGCAATTTTCATCTTCTCATGAAGATTTAGTAGTGATCTAAGTTAGGCTGGGTGGTTGTTGGAGTTCCACAAGACTTCTATAAACTGGAGTTCCATGACCGCACCATGCCGCGGGTGGGAGGAGCTACCGCTAATGTTGCACAATGCACACAGTGTTAAAAGATCAGGTTTATTTATTTAGAATAGTTCTACATGATAACAATGTTTCCATGTTTGAGTTCATGAGATCATCAGAGAGTCTCTGCTTTAGCTCCTGCAGTCAAACTGCGTCTTAAATTACGTGTAAATCAGAGCGCCCAGGCATCGCAAGAGTGTGTGTGTGCGCAAGTTAAGGGGCTGTTGCTCAGTTCCCCGGAAAAGTAATAATAAAAAAGATTTCCTCCAAAGTACAGAATCTGATTCTTGGAGTAAGCCCTGGCTGCAGCCTGCAGAATTGCTCAATCAATCCCGGATCTCTGCTGCGTTTTCCGACCACGGTCAGAAACGTCATAACAGGAAAGGTTCAACATTTTCCCGGGAGGGAAAAATAAAATCAGAGGACCTGATTATAATCATTGTCTCAATGAAAATAGATAAATATAAGGTTCAGGAGGCCCGAGCAGACTTGTCCCGCTTTGCGCAGCTGCCTGGTCTGACTCTGTCGGTCCGCCAGCTCGCCTCCTGCAAGCCGACACAGTGCACGATGTGAGCTCTGAGTGAATGGCGTAAGAATGAGGAGTGTTTTGGGGGACTTAGATCATGTGGACGACCGGAGCTCCTCTGTGGTTTGGTCCACACAAACCCTTTAAACTACAAAAACAGAGTCGTCCATGATTGCATCTTCTGCTGCAGACAGATAGTTTGTCTCTGTTTGATCTCTAATGTCAGGAAAGCCGCGCGGATATCACTGAAATATGCCATCTCTCTGACTGGCTCACAGCTGAGCGGGTATCCAGAAATATGAGTCGATTTCCATGGATGAGCCAGTGAGCGTTTAGATCCCGCCCACTTTCACTGATTGACAGATAGCCTAAGTCTCCTGAAAAAGCTCTTCATGAAATAAATAAGCCATTGTGAAAAACAGCGACATGAAATAAAAACAAAGCTACTTTGAAAAATATTGATTTTGAAATACGAGCTTCTGAAAAAAGACAGAATTATAATAATATTCAACATGATTAAAAATGAATATTTTAAAATGCTGTTTTAAAATAATGAACAGGTTTTTAAAGCAAAATGAAATATATTTAATAACATAATGGCTAATTTAAAATCAGTGTGCAGGTTTTTCACAATTTCATGATCTTTTTATATATTTACAAGAAATTTATTGGTTGATTGTTTATTTGCATGAGGTCATATTTATTTATTTAATTAAATATTTATTTATTTAATTATGAACAGTATAGGACTCCATAAGTTATGGCTGTGGCCGTATTTGGTTTTATTTGGTTTTGTTTGGTTCTGTTTGCTCTGTGTTTTGTGTATTTTTGTATCAGAGTGGGACTTCTGTGTTTTTTGTGCATCTTTGTGTCTGGTTTTGTCTGATTATTTTCAGGTGTGCTGCATGAAGGTGTGACCTCCAATTGGTCCAGAGCTGGAGGACGCAGCCTTTAAAGCCACCACTTGGACCTCCAGCCGGTGAGAAGGGTGCCTTGCAGCAAAAGCCTCCACTGCAGCTTGGCCCGCTTCTCCATTTTGTTTTGTTCTCCATTTAGTTTATGTCTTCGCCACTTGTTTAGTTGTGTGTTGCACTTTAGTATTTTGTTTTGTATTCGTAGTTCTTTGTAGTTTGTAGTTTTGTATGTGCCCACTCTGATTAGTCTTTTGGTTTATAGTAGGGATGGGAATAGAAGCCCCATGAAGCCTCATTGGGGTTCTTGTAATTGTGCCGGAAAAATGAACCACCCATTCAGGGCTTCGAAACCACACCGAATAGCGGCATCTGGTGGCGGACTGGATGTATATTGACATGTGTTTCAACTAAGCTCCTTGTAACACTTCAATGTGGAAATGATGATGATGGAAAAAAACGTAAAGCAAAACAATGTTGTTAATGACTATTAAAAAGAACAACGTAAAACAACACATGTAGGAAACATCACATGAAGAAAAAAAAAACGCAAAGCATAAATAAGTTATTGCCCACAGTTGGTTTCGATCCCAGGACCTCTGGAAGTGACTCCAGTCATTCATTCCACTGAGCTATCACTACAGATGCTGAAGAGCTGTGACATTATAATTTTTTAGTCTTTTTTATACACAACAATCATGCATTCTTTTTTTTTTATTAGGAGAAATCGAGTAGAAACGATCCTGAGCCACAGTATGTTTTTTACTAGGAGTCATGGTAAAGTGCAATGAACTGACGCTGATTCTGATACAGGGGAAACAATAGAACTGACCAGGAAACGTTTGGGATTCATTTCTTGTTTCTAGAGAATAGCGCGCCCAACTGTTCGAAACGCAAGTGACATCTGAACCGTGGTTCGACCAAACGAAGCATTTGGCGCGTCATACGTCATCAACCACGTGATCTGCGCTAGTTGACAAACGCCCCAAAACATTGTGCAGAAACATTTTGTTTCATGAGAGTGAACCGCGCGCCGAAGCGCCGTGTCAAACAGGCCATCCCTAGTTTATAGTTATGTTAAGTGAAGCTGTAGGGGTGAACTGCCATTTTCTTTAGTACATGTTTTTTCCTGTTTTTGTTAGGTTAGGGAGGTAAGTGTTTTGTCATTGATTTCCCTTTTCTTTCATTTGCAGGTAAGATTACATGTTTCAGTTAGGTGGGGTTTTTGTTTTGTTATTTTGGCCTGGGTTCACCCCGAAGCCTTTCTGCTTCACTTGTAGTTCTTGTTGGTTGTTGTTTATTTATTTGTAAATAAATTTGGGTATATTTTTATGGAGACATTTGTTTGGTGTTTTGTGTTGCAGTCGACTTTGATAGCCAAAACTTTACTTTTTTTATGTTATGCCTCCAGTCACCCCTAGACACGGAAGGGGGCGTAACACTGACAGAAGACTAAAATGAAGGAAAAATATTAACCAATATAATTTAATGTCAGAGGAGTTTCAGACCAACAGAATCTCTTCGTATAAGGATCTAAGGATATTAGACTTTCTGTAAAGTAATTGCAACCCTTCAATTTCCTAAATGGAGCAAACTTTAAAAAAAAAAAAACTGAAGCAAGGTCAATTCACCGACTAACCACTAGTTGGCTGGCTGCACTAGCAAGTCAGTTTATATGCGTTCCAATGAATAAACAAATAGAGACATACAGGTTAGATGCAAGAAACAAGTTCCCTCTATGGCCAAACTTGATATTAAAGACAACTGTACAATTTTACACACTAAAACGTTGGTTATTTTATCTAAAAATAACAAAAACAGGGGGTGTGGCCTTTTGACTGACATGTTATTGTTGAATTTTCCCTCTCTACGTTTACCCTATAAGACAGTGGTCCCCAACCTTTTTGTCACCGTGGACCGGTACAACGCAAGACACGTTTACCGCGGACCGGTCGGGGGGGGGGGGGGGGGTTTGCAACGCAAGACACACTTAAATGTGTCCGGGGGTGGTATTTTCTCTTTAGTAATAATTTACAATAATACAATAATACAATTTACAATAATAATTTTCCTCTTGTCAAAGCAACTTTCTAAAGTTTCTTTTTTGCTCATTTTGGTTGTTTGGGTTTAATTTTAGCGTGGTGTATCACGTGATGCTTTGTGTCGCGACTTTGAAGTGCGTTAAGTGTGACAGATGTAACAGAGAGAATCCGGTCACTTTTCAAAATAAAACGTTTTTGTCGGGGAAAAAAACAATAAAATGGAAATTATTTTTTCTTTCTGTGCATCCCGGTGCCAAAATTTCCCGCGACCAGTACCGGGCCGCGGCCCGGTGGTTGGGGACCACTGCTATAAGACATTCAGGCTTGTTTGTCTCTTCTATTTGTCCAGTTTTAGAGAGTTTGGTGACATTTGATCTGCTAAAACTATTTCCTTTTTTATGTAAACTTTAAAACTGGAACAACTATTTTTCCAAACAGCATGGATGTCCGCGTAATGTGGGCTCATGTCAGGTTTGTCAGAGTTTTTTTTGCTGTTTTTAACATGTTCTTGTTGCATTTTCTGATGGAGGACATATATTAAGAAAACTAAGCTGAGAATTGCTTTTCTGAGTATTTTTTTTATTCAAATTGTTGTGAATCAGGAGCAGACAAAAAAAAGGCAGTTTGAAAAAGCCTGTAGTTGTTCCTACAATCAGGAGCCCACAAGCTCCCTACTCTCCTCTATTCTTTCCTAATGTTTTAGTACAGCAGAAGACTTTCCAACACAAAAGCAGGACCCACACAAACATAAAGTATGAATCACATCTAGGAATGGGAGTTGCTGGGAGTCCAGGGATTTTTAACAAGCCTTGATCCAAACATGGAGAAAGTCCAACATGTTTCTCCTTTGCACGGATCGAGGGTGTAGCCGTCATTTTGCTCATTCTTCTGCTTGATTAATCGCAGCACGACAAACGAAACTAGCACTTTATATTAGTATCTTGAGGAAGAAGTAATAGTGTATTAAAGTCCCTGTCCGATCATCTTTTGATCTATTTAAAAAGTGGTCTTTCAATCATAATTATCCTGTTTTTAGCTCGAATAAAAAAAAACTGCCATTTTCTAGGACATAGTCTCTGCAGAGCATCAGGAGTTCATTAGAAAGTCACCTCTAAGTTGTGGGCGGGAGGAAAAAAATGCTCAGAAACATAGTTGTAAGCTTAATTTTCTTGATATGTGTCCTCCATCATCAGAAAAATGCTTTAAAAGAACATGTTAAAAAAGAAAACGCACAATTTTCAGTGATTAAACATCTAGCAACTCTCAAAGTTTTAGCAAACATTCACAGTATCACAGTATGAGGAGGAATGCTTTAACTCACATTTTGGATAAAAATAATAATAAAATGTGAGAGGTTTCTGACTGAGACAGATTTTTAAGTACCAATTAGTCTGCTTTTAAATGTCTAACCTGCTTTCCATGTCCAGACAGCGTCGGTTGGCCATGAGGATTTCCTCCTCTTCCTTTTGGATTCGAGCTTCCACAGAAGTGTCGTAGCTGCTGCTCGGAGAGTGGCTGATTCCAGCTGCAGATGTATCCCTGCGGGACACCAGTCAAAGTCAAGAAGATGCCATTCCTGGTCTGAAAAAGTCATCTACGTTGTGCACATCATGTCAAGCAAAAATTCAAAGTTTGAGTCATTGTTAGAGGTGAAAACTACTTTTAAATGTTTTAAACTACCGTAGATCATTGAGTGGCAAATGCCAGATAAAGAAATGAGAAGAAAAGAAAAGACCTGAACATTCCTGAGCTGCAGAAACACCAACCTTTGCGTAGCAACAGACGCTGCAGCATCCAGAGCAAACTGCCTCATCACACTCTCCTCCAAGTACTTCTGTTCCCACTTGGTCATGTCAGCCTCCAGAGCCAGAATCCTCTCCTCCTTCTCCCTCAGTTGCTCCATTACGGCTGTGGCATTAAACTCCGATGGGACCATGCCACTGCTTTGGGAGTTTCCCTGGCGCTGAAGAGACGAGGGAGACACACAAAAAAGAGGACGGGAAGAACAAAACTTTTTTACATTTTTATCTTGATTCCTTCATTTTAGTACAGTTTAAGTCAATTTTTAAACAGTTGCACCAAAACAATAGACTTAAATGTGTTTTAGCAGACATATATTCAATTTAAAGACAAATGGAGCTTCGGAAGCTTCAGTTAGATGAATATTGAGAGAATTAAACAAAACTATACATGACTTAAAACAGCAAATTGCTTTTTTGTGTGCTCATAGAAAACTGGAAGCACAAGGGGAACAGAGCATCAGCACTGATGCAGGTCTCCTTTGAGATGCGGCTGCATTACCTGCTGCATGCGTAGAGACTCCAGCTCTCGTTCCAGTCTCGTTCGGAGTCGGTGCTCCAGCTGTTCTCTCTTCTCACACGCTGCCTGGAGCTGAGCCAGAGCCTGCTGCATCCTCTCCACCTTTTCCACATACACCTGCTTTTTCTTCAGCTGCAAACAAACAGTCTTATTTACTGTCCTAGCTAACGTTTTGGGTCACTTTTCAGTGATTCAAAGCCTTGCCTCCTCCTCCAGCTTGACCACTTTGGCCTGGGCATTGTTGAGAGCCTGGTCTCTGATCTCAATGTGTCTCCTTTGGTCGTCTGCAGTGGAGCGAAGGGCGTTTAACTCCATTTCCAGCTTCTCTTTCTCACGCTGCATTTCTTTATCTGAATTTGCATTAAAAAAAGAAATCCTTATTAGTCTTTACTTCACAACACATCAAACACACAGTTGATTAGCTTTTAAAACTGTAATGAAAACACTAATAAAATCCCCTATGATTTATGTGGCATATTTGAGACCCCCTGAATGGAACTGCAGTGCTTTTGTAACACGCACAGTGCACGTATTCCACATATGCTATGTGCAGCAACTGCACATGTCGGGGTCTTAAGGCCCACGGACGCACCTGTTTGTCCTATTTTGTAAAAAAAAAAAAACATAAATAGTCTAACATAGTCAATATTTTCACAATCGGTTGGCCTTTCACGGTTAATTCCCACTAACAGACACTAGAGTGCACTGTAGGTGTGTGTATCGGTATTTGCTCCTCACAGCAAAAGCAGAAGAAGACCCATCCAAAACAACCATGGAAGGTAATTTGATTGTTCTCCTGGTCTTTATGACAGTTTTCTTATGTACATCTGGACATTACGATTCTTGTTTTTCCTTTTTTTGTTTTGAACTCAGTTGGCTGGGTGTAGGATTGGCACACAAGAAACCAAGATTGGCTTTCCAGGGGACGCAATGACTGTGGGTTCTTGGGGCCTTTTGCGCTACTGCCTAACTATGTAGCCAAAAGGGGCCCAAGTCTGGGTCTCCCTGTGCCGGTCCCCAGGCCAGTTAACATACAGGGTTGAGTCAGGAAGGGCATCCTGCGTAATAATCTCTGCCAAACTACCTGTGTAAATCAGTGAAAGCTGATTCGCTGTGGCGACCCCGAAGGGATTTGCTGACAGGGGAACAACAACATTGGGATGCGGGATGGGAATTTGAAGTGTAAATGGCATTTCATGTCAATGCAACAATAAACAAGGGGGTTTGTGGGGTTTTTCAGAAGCGTTGCACTTTTCTTCTAAAAGTGTGACTTCCACTCTGGAGCAGCCTCTTTGTTTTTTTGGCTCATTTTGGAAGTTTTGGCTTTTTTAGTTTTTTTGGCTGCTGCAATTATACTCTGGTTGTTTTTATGCAGAAATGGTCCAAATAAGAGGTTTCATTGCCATAAATGATATAAAACATAGTGACGCTCGTTCACAGCTTGTCTACAAAGTTTATTTATTCAACTTATTTACAATTTCATGTTGTTGTCTTAAACCATTAACTATTTAGGAGAACTGGACGGAGTGACCCCACCCCCCTCGTGTTCCTAACAGGAAGTACCTGCTGGTTCCAAGAAGCCAAAACCCCATAGACTTCTATAGAGAAATAAACATCTATTTCTCAGTCATTCTACTTGTCATCAAACCATTCCTGCTCAGGTATTTCTTTTTTTAAATATGCCCTTGCTTATTTTCGTCATTATATATTTTTCTGTAATGTAAGTTATAAACTGGCCAATCAGATGCCTCAATCCACGGATGTGGTCTCACATCAAACATTCAAAAGGTTTTTTTTGACAGATTTAATTTTGCCCTCTTTCAAGTGGAAGCGGTGTGGACTTCCAACACGCTCCTGATTGGCAAGAGTGGTTGCCATAGAAACGTTGACCGACTCAGACCAATCAATGTTTACTGACGGTTTCTGGTTCCGACATGGCGGCATCTGTATTCTGAAAAAATGAATTGACTTTCTTTTTGCTGGAGCCAGAAGCAAACCATTTTTATTGATGACATCACACTAACTCCACTTCTCATATACAGTCAATGACTTAAAGTTCCCCATGACTTTAAAAAAAAAACGTTCCCAGTGTTGATGACGTTTTTAACCAAAATCCCACAACCTAAATGTCTTTAAAAGCCGTATGTCTATCCAAAATCTCCTCTACATGGGCGTGGCCATTGGTGTTGAGTTGAGTAGCCCCGCCCTCGACCCCCCTTTCTGCAAGCTGCATCTGCAAGCTGCAAAGTTTTTCAGATTTTACGAAAAAACTGTTCAAATTTTTCTGTCTTCACTCCATTTATTCAGTGCCATTGTGTTGAGTTTGTCGGCTTTGCCTGCAAATATTTTAACTTGTGATCTCCAAAGAATTTCTTCTAAAACTGTAAATCCAGCTGCTGCTCAGCCAAATGTTTTCATGGCCTAAAAACTGAAAACAATTGAACAAAAATTGCATTCATGTGGAATGACTAATCTGCAGCAGCTTTAAAGATTATCCCTGTGTTAGTTTTGAGCCTTAAAAATATGCTAAATGACCATTAGCTAAGGCCAAATGGCTCCACTGCCAACTCAAACACTGACTCTAATATGTGGCGACTGATTTGAGAAGAAAATGGTGTTTATTGTTGAGGTAGGCATGCCTGCTGGGGTATTTGTGTGTGTGTGTGTGTGTTTGTGTGTGTGTGTGTGCATCACTTACTCTGTGTGAGCAGCTGTGATATGGTCTTGCGGTTGTCCTCTGAGCCCTCGCAGTCTTTCGTGGCGAGCTGCTTGTTTGCCGTCTCCATGCGCTCTTTAAAACATCAGAACCAGAAGTAAATGATCTGGACTCACACAGACATTTCTAGTTGTAAAAAGACAACTATTGTTATTTTATAACAAGTTTGTGCATCAAAAAGAAACTTATTTGCTCTTAGACTCAAAGTATTGTTGGGGGTCAAACTAGGACTGGGTATCAGCAGCAATTTCCAGAATCAGTTTGATACTGATACGATTCACCAGAGCCTGGATCGATTTTGAATGTACAAGGTTTACACATTTAGACACAATTGCATAGACCTACAACCAAAAAATATACATATATATTGGTATATATGTTTTGCTGGAGAAGCTCCAGCAAAAATGAGCAGATTATTATGTTCGGTTTGGCCACTAGGTGGAGCTCGCGCTACAGCCTAACACTTTCTTCCAGAAGATTTGAGAAACAACAAAAACTGTGCATTAAAGATTAGACAACAGTTTGTTATTTAAAAAAAGCTTTTTCCTTAAAAGAGTTTGGAAAAGTCAAGCCTGTGAGCATATAAAGCTGTTCATTTAGTCAGCAATGTATGTTTAGGTCGAACGAGCGTTAGCATTAGCCGTCCTATGGGAAATTCCATTATACGTTAGCATCAGGCTAGCAGACTTTTTAACTGCTGTTTTTGGTTAGGTCACCGGAAAAGAAAGGGCGTAAAAGATCGATCTTTACTTTTATGGCTCGATTATTGATTTATAAAGCTTGGATCGATTCAGATTCATTGATCGATTTTATCAACCCAGGTAAAACCTTAAGGGTCAGTGGGATTCACAAGTTTTCTTTCAATTAATTATTTATGGCATTTTCCCTTAATCTTCTTGATCTTTACAATGTTCTTTGTTTTTGTTTATCAAGGTCATCAAAAGGTTTCTTTCTTTTTTAAATTTGTCAGGAACAGCTTCACAAAATGCTCCATATCTTTTATCTTCAAGCATGGCTCCAAAAATAGATAACTTTGTTGTTTTTGTATTGTAAATTTGTGACTTTTTTCCATAAATATATTAATGTTTTCTCTCTAAATTTATAAAATCAAATTCTGATCAATTTAGGACTTTAAAGTTGTAATTGAAAATGTATGTAGGGACCACAAGCCCAAAATTTTTAAGGCCCAGACAGAAGACAAAGTGACTACAGATGATAGTGCTTTCAATTCTGAACAAAATAAAAAAACAATTAGCTCAATAGACTCAAAATTAAGCAAGTTATTAAAATTTTAAGTCTTAATGATCACTATTGTTTTGCGAATAGAAAACAATGGGAAAACTTGGTAATTACAGGCACAAAATATAAAATGAGCAAAATTTTTTTTTTTTTAGATAGGATTTCGATTAATTTAGATTAATATAATGAGGGTAATTAATTAATTGTTACATTTGATTAAATGTTTAGAAATCAGTTTTTTTCCTCCTCTACAGGGGGGTCAAACTCATTTTCACTGAGGGCCACATCAGCATAGTGGCTGTCCTCAAAGGGCCAGATATAACTTATACATGTAACTATTTAACATTAAGGATTAGTTACATTTATTTTTCATTACATTAACTTATACATGTAACTTAAAGTAATGAAAAATAAACTAATTAACTAATCCTTAATGTTAAATAACTTATTATTTATTTATTATAACTTTTTAAAGTGACGATTACTGTTGCATAAAAAACATATGTCTGCTTGTTACTCTAGCATGATTCCTTTCAAATTTGATTCTGTCAGGTTATTGACAGTGAATAAGTCCTAATATATAGTTGCCTAATCCGATATTTCAAGTTCGATTCCCCCTAGATATGAATAAATACACACCAATTTTTTTATTTCATTTTAAGAAATTAAAAACTTTGATGCTCTCGCGGGCCAGAAAATGACATTGAGGGCCACATTTGGCCCGAGGGCCTTGAGTTTGACACATATGCTCTAAGGCAATTTAAGAGATTAAAACACACACATTTCAAGTGAATAAACCTTTTATTTTTAGTTTCATTAGCCAAACAGGACATTGCAGAAAGTTAGCCATAAAGTACAAACAAACATCCACAATACTGAAAAACCCAGCAACAGTCATGAGCTTTCAATGATGATCTCCAGACTTCCATCCTTGTAGTCATCCATCAGTTTGTAGCTATACACAGCTTCATCTCCATCATAAATTACATTAAACCAGGATGGAAATCCAGGAACTTGGGAAATAACTTTTCCAATGTAGACTTCACCATCTGCAAATGTGTGGCGTACTCTTTTACCTGGTAAGAATGGGATGGTCCTTTTTTCTTGGGCACACTTGGAGACACTGTGAGAAGAACCTGCAGCCACAGCAGATTGGATGAGAAACATCAGGTTATCTTTAAGTTCAGTCCATGGCTTACTTCTAGCTTTCCCTGTACTGTCTTTTTTGGAAACAATGAAAACATCCTTCCTTCCCCTGGGGTCCTGCTGCAGCACTTCCTGACGGAAACGAAGCTGATTTGTAAGAGCTCGGAATCTCTCAACATCACTGTCACACTTTTCCATTTTACTATCAACATCCTTCTCTGATTGCCAAAGACCTGCATCAATTATTATTTCAGTCAAGTTCTTCTTCTTTTCAAATTTTTTTCTCCTGCTTTCTGTCAAAGCCTCCACTGCTTTTTGTTGCTTCTCTTTATGGCTCTTTGCAATACTGGCCTCCCTTGCTTTGAATTTAGCCTCCAGCTCCTTTCTTCTTTTTCTTACATCATCCACTAGTTGTTCCAGCTTTTCAGGAGATAACTGAGACACCCACTCTGATGTCTTATTGTAGGAGTACATCAGATATGCTTCATTTGTAACAGCTGATGCATTAGGCCTATGGTGAACAAGATAGTCTAACACACCGAATATCCTTTCTGGATTCTTGTTGTGTTTTGGAGCTGCTTTTGTTGTGCTTCTCACATGCTCGCCTGCATCCCAAAATTTCCCCCCAGGAAGATGTTCCTTGACAGACTTTTCCAAATAAGTTTTGAGGGCAAGCAGAACTGGTTGGAGCAACTGACCACAAAGTTCATCATAATCACTTTTCTTGGTGAGACATTGAAAAACTTCATCCTTTTCAATGAGGTGGTCTGGAAAGGGACTTGCCCCCTGCATGAAGGCGAAGAGAGAGTCTTCATTCTCAGAGTACTCTCCAAGAAAATCGACCAAGCTTTTGTAGTAGGTGTTTAGCTCAAGGATGTGTCCATCTCCTTCTGTTAGACGCCACAATGGAGTGGTGACAAGTTTCCGCAAAAGCCCAAGAGCTTTGCAACCTGCGAGGTAGTATTCATTTTCAGCATCTTTCAGAACTTGTTTGACAAGTCTGTTTGGGTCCTTTATTGTTTCCAAGCACTCAACAATGTGCTGAATTAAGAAAAACACATTCCCACCAAGAAAAAAAATTATATTGAACCTGTTCCCTTTAAAATTTAAGATTAGTGGGAGGTGCTGGGAAAGATGTATTCGTTCCAAATGTGTTCTCCAGTGTCTGTGAACACCTGATTTCTCATCACCACCCTTGGATAGGACCTTGCACACAGTTCGTACTAATCTAATTGTTCCACTCTCCCCATGGGGCTTTTCACTTTCACCATCCAAAAGTTCCTCTGTAGAAAAATGCAGCTGCTCATGGGCCAATAATGCTGCGGAGACAGTGTCTGCCATTCCAACAAGGAGATGTAATCCACAAAAAAAGTTATGTAGCTTGGATACACTTGCCTTTTCCTCTTCTGTCAAATCATTATATGCATCCCCCTTGTAGAGGGGCAGAAATTCCTTCCTATAATTTTCAAGCAAGGTGTTGAATTTGATTTCGGTGGCTGCCCTATCAGACATAGTTGAAGCAATGTTGCATAAGAGCTTGTGTCCTGGAGCCTCAGATTTTTCACTTTTTTCAGCCATTGTGCATGAATCATTTACATCTTCCAGTATTTGCTGAAAGGTCTCTAGGGTTGTGGATGCTGACTTGTCCGACATATGTCGCATACCTAACAAATATGAATTTTTCTCCTCATTATCCAAAACATATGCACAATATTTTTCTCCATATTTGGGGGTCTCGTCTGTCTGTAAATTGGTGTTAATTTGGTCTGTAATTTCACAAATTTGTTTTTGAGCAACAAGGAGCCTTTGCTTGTCCATATTTCTAACAGTCGATTCGCAGGGCAATGAGTTGCAGTTTTTTCCACATAACTGAAACACTGTTTTCATCACAGGTCCAACCTGACTATGAGCCACATTACAATTTAAAATGTCCCACACACACTTATTAACTTTTGGCAAATAACCCCCTGTTTCATTGAAAAGCTGAACAGAATCATCTTTAAGTTCTTTAATTTGATCAATCAAATTGGCATTAACCTCCCTGAGCTGTTTATTTTCCTCCAAAATACTTTTTAACTTCTCTGACAGTTCATGACATCCCTCGCATTGCTCCTGTTCTTCTGCTTCAAATTGTAAGCGTGCTATCTTTGATTTTAATCTGCTAGACTCCGATGATAACCTTTTTACAGATTTTTTTTTTTCTTCTAGCTTTTCTGTGAGTGACTCATTTTGAGTTTGAAGATGCTTTTTTTCTGAACGCAACTCCTTGATATTTTCACTGTGTCTTTTTTCCCGCCGTTCTGCATTTTTGGTTTTGTTTGGTGATTGTCTCTCCTTTTTCAGCTGGGCAACCTCTTTGGCTAACTGCTTATTGACATCGTTTAGGATCAAATATTCCCGTTTAGGTACAGCATCTAAAGAACTATTACTTTCTGTTGACCGCTGGCCAAGAACATTTGGAGGGGTATATGGTCTCAAATTCCATTCATCGAGATTATTGTTTTTCCGATAATCCTCTCTTTCACTAAGTAGTCTCTTCCACTGCCTGTCCAGGTTTTTCTCCGTAATATCGGGTGAAAAATTTGGGATCAAACATCTCATCCACCTGAGGGCATCCTTATTTGAAGATGTCAACCCTTTCTTTTTCAGTTGGCTTAGCTGAAAAATGTTTCTATTGAAGATCTGCCTTGGAGCTCTGACAGCTTGCCCTGACTTGAGTGCTGCTAAGATTCCTTCAGTCAGATCTACATGCAGCCCTGATGAAGCCATCTGAAAAAAACTAACATTTATTCAAAAATGGCTCAAGTCAAGAAAAAAAATATGTTCAACATTTTTCTTATATTTGCTATTTCTTCTTTAAATATTACCTTGAAATCTTTGAAAAGATGAAGTCACTACCACACCTGGCGGGGAAAAGTTGATAGAGTTTTGTTGATTCTTGAGTCCTGACAAAACATGCCACACACAGAAAAGTGTCACTAAGATTAAAAGTAATAACTTAGATCTGAAGTAACTGTGAATAATGGCATTGTGTTTTTGCATAAATACTTACTTTTTGGGTGTATTTTTGCTTTAAAACATACATTTTTATAAACCATGGTGGAATCATAGAACATGGGGATTTTGTTAAAAAATGTCATTACATTCTGCCTGTATTTTCACATTGTTAAATTAAATATCACATAAATTGTAAATAACTGACATT
Organism: Oryzias curvinotus; assembly: GCA_023969325.1. Lineage (NCBI taxonomy): Eukaryota > Metazoa > Chordata > Actinopteri > Beloniformes > Adrianichthyidae > Oryzias > Oryzias curvinotus. The sequence continues at coordinate 18,166,136 of CM043719.1, read as the reverse complement.
TTTATCTACATTTACAGGTAACCCTTAATAAAAAAAATATTTTTTCTATGTATTTTCTTACAACTCTCTAAAATCAGTGATCAGTTTAACTTTGCCCTTGTAGTTTTAATGTAAAGTGAGGAAACTAATGTGCCTCGTCTTTTAACAAGTGATCGCTCATTTTCGCGCTCATTTACATAATTCTTCTAGACGTTTCTATAGAGAATAGAGTCTGAGGAATCGAATTCCGGGGGTTTCCGGATGTTTCCTTAATGTTAGGGTGTGATTTTGGAGATTTTACTCACCTTGTAACTTTCACGAAGCTGGGAGATCGACCCAAAATCAGAAAAAAACCCGGGGTTGGTTCATAAAAATGTCCGGTAAATACTCTTTATTTTTCTGAATGAAAGTCCAAGAAATCGATATCCCAAAATGCACCGCGACGCATATATTAACTACGTAAATTTTCCGATGCGGAAGCCAAGTGTGTCAATGGCAGACTGAACATGCGCGAACGGTATGCGCAGTGACACGCTTTGCGGTCCCTAATGTATGTTTGTGTTGGTCAACTAGTCCTAAAACTTATGGTATTGTAGTACTGTTAGTATGTTTTTATGGAGCTAAATCGGGATCAAAATACTTGTTTGCATAAATATTACAAAGATGTAACTAAAGATTAGGTTTTAATTTCAGAAGCAAATATACTTTTAGCCTACAAACTCTTTAAATTGAAACGGTTTAGTTTTTTAAGTCCCATTTTTTTGTATTTTGCTT